>PVHP010005623.1:0-64318 GCA_004024765.1 Zapus hudsonius
TGATGGCCAAAAGGTAAACCTCTCTCAGAAAGGTTGTTCCCCCAAAATAAACATTCTATTTTTTCTATTTATATATTTATTTTTGACAATTCTAATACATAGGGCTACATAAAAATAGATTAAGCTTGCAGAGAACAAAAGAGATAAAACAGAACAACATATATTTTGGTCTATAGAGTGACGAGGTGATTACCTTCTCCTTGCTGAGACAAAACACCTACGTGAGAGAAAAGGGTTTATTTCAGCTTATAGTCTCAAGGGAAGGTTTCATTATGGCAAGGAAAACACGACAGGCCAGAACAAGAGGTCTGGTCTTAAGTCCACTTCAGCAGGAGGAAAATATTCTGAGTATTGGACGTGCAGCTGGGCTTTATTACCCCAAAGCCCAGCCCTAGTGAAACACCTGCCCCAGCAAGGCTCCACCTCTTGGAGGCCCCACAACCTTCCCGAATTGCCACCAGCTGGACTCCAAGTATTCAAAATACATGAGCCTGTGGGGGTCATTCCATTTAAACTACCACTCATGGGGATGTAGGAATAGAAGTCAGGAAGTCTGAGCCCTGCTATTCCATACAGAATGCTCCATACTTCATTCACCCATGGATGGCCTACTGTGTGCCCAGTACTGGGCTGGGCCCCAGCACACAGTCCTGCATGTTGCCAAACTGCCTTAGAAGATCTGGCCTCTTGTGCGGTCCTCTTCCCCAACAGAAGCCCGCAGTGGCCATTCACCCAGGTGGAACACATCCACCGTGACAAGGGGTAGAGGAGGCTCCACTGGGAGGCGACAGGAAGTCATCTTAAAAGATGAATTGAAATTTCCTAGAAAACAGAAAGGGGAATGGCATTTCTGAATGAGGATAAGTAATTCTGAAGGAGAAGGGTGGGGAGGAAGCATGTGGTGCCGGGGCATCTCTCCCAGACTTGGGAGAAAGACAAGGTCTTGTGAAATCATGTTTACTGATGCTGTAATTACCTTCACCCTAGGAAAGAAGATAATGCCAAAATGAGACGGATTTTTCCAGGGCACGGATTCCTCCTTGGACTCAACCCCAACTACTCAGCATGTCCTGTTTGGCTAGAACATTCTAAACCAGCAGCTTCAGATTAAAGCCCAGCCCTGCAGACTCTGGCTTCTCCTTGGGGTCTGCTTCTCTATGGGCATAGTGCCCAACACAAGGGCATTCCGTTAGAGACATTTGCTAAAGAATGCATCAAAATGAATGAGGAAATGGCTTTCTAATTGTAGTTTTTGTCTCTTTAGGCAAAAGTCTTGAGCCTCAGACCTTTACTTCTGAGATTAGTTAGCTATAAAGTGGAACCTGTAATAGACAAGCTTGTGGATTCCAGGTCAGTTCCTGTGCACTGCAGGTGCTGAGAGAAGCTTCCCCAAGTCAACTGCCTGCAGGGATGGACAAAGTCCTCCAAATGAGATTTACAAATTCACAGGCATTTTGCTTAATTCTCTTTTTCAATTCTCCCGGGATGGGGAGCTACAGCTGCCAACATGTGTTCCCATCACTCCTATGACTCTGGAAACTCAAATCTGTCAGTTGCTAGTTTCTTCATGCATGAAATGGGGACATAGAGCAGTTATCTAGTGAGCTCCACAGGCAGTCTGAAAGTCCTGTCTACCTTCAGGACCCTTCAAAGGACCCAAGTTTATTTCCAGTGTTCTGGGCAGACAGAGGATGGAAGTCAGCAGGGATTAACTGTAATTATCTGTTTATCTCTGAGATGTGACCTAGGAATGTTTTTGTTCAAACAATAGTGTATCAGAATGCTCAGCAGAGCATGACCCACCCCCATCTGCTTCTTGACTTTGCAGTGGACAGAGCCGGGGAGGGGGACATGACCTCTTAGATCCTAGTTTACAGTGGACAGAGCCGGGAAGGGGGACATTACCTCTTAGATCCTAGTTTACAGTGGACAGAGCTGGGAAGGGGGACATGACCTCTTAGCCTCTTGAGTTTACAGTGGACAGAGCTGGGAAGGGGGACATATCTCTTAGCCTCACAAATGTGCTCTGCTCTGTTGTTACCTGGAGGAGATTGCCTTGTTGAAACATCAAGGTTGTTCAAGGACCAACTAATTTGCCTTCTGCTTTTTAATTGAAGAGAAGGGAGTCATTTATTTCAGCATATTAGTGTTCAGAAACTTGAGTGGGGACATAGTGAGTTCTCAAATTCTTAAGTTAAAATAATCATTGACACATCACAGGAAAGGTGGCTGATTTGCTTTGGGGCTCCTGCACAAAGGTGAAATGTTTCAAGGCAAATATTTGTTGAGTGGGGCCAACTCAAAGTATCCAACTGTCTCTGAGGCAGCAGCAAAGATTTAGAGATGTTCTCCAGTGGAGAAAACACTATGGAGGAAACAGAGGAAGTGCTGAATGGAGAAATAAAGGCTAATTGTGTTTCTAAGTTTCCTTACTGTTGCAGTCAGCTTTCTAGTTGCTACGCAGAAAGAACCCAAACAAAAGTGGCTTGTGGAGGAACGGGTTTATTTGGCTTACGGACTCGAGGGGAGACTCCATCCTGGCAGGGAAAATGATGGCATGAGCAGAGGGGTGGACATCACCTCCGCCACAGCACTGCAAACAGCGGCAGGAAGGTGTGTCAAACATTGGCAAGGGGAAGCTGGTTTATAACCCCCATAAGCCCGTCCCCAACAACACAGCTCCATCGAGGTTGTGAAATCCAAACTGCCATCAGCTGAGGATCGATTACCCAGAACACATTCATTTGTTTGCGGGGGATACCTGGATCAAACCATGACACCCAATGTCAAATCAGAGAAACTCATGCCAGTCTCTGTGGCAGGGCTGATATGGACCATGGGAGAAAAAGGAAATCTACTTGGGCTACACAGTAAGGTGGTGAGAAGTTACCCCATGGAGGCAGCATGAGCATTGATAGAAAGGACTCGAGACACAAACAGATAATAACAAGTTCTAATATAATAAGCACTGGCCCAAAGAAAGCCCTGACCATGGAAACTAGAGGTAAACAGTAAGACTCACCTAGGACCCGCTGGGTGGAAGATCCCAGATCTCATGCTTCCTCACACAATAGCTGGGCCATCTTGAGCTCGGTGTCCACTGTCTCCAGATATCAACGTTCTACAATCTGTACCTTATGTCTGATGAAAGACATGGCATGATCCCACAGTGATTACTGACATCCTACAGACCAACGCTGTTCTGAACCCATAAACATTTATTTACACAGAGGACAGAGGAGGACAAAAGGAAGAAGACAATACAGTAGAGGAAGTCTACCTTGAATGAGGAGGGTCCTCAGCGGAATGGGGTTGGAGGAGAGGAGGGAAAAGAGAATAACTTGATGGGAATATAATCAAGTTAAAGTATGTTCATATATTAATGTTTCCAGTATTTTTTACATGAACACAAAATTTGACTTAACAATACTTTCCTATTCCTTCTGAATGTCTTGAAGATGACTCCCAATGGCCAAATGCCATTGTGTATAAAGTCAGGAAAGACCTGAACCCTCAAAAAAAATCACTGGGTGTGACTAGCCACCATTACCCTTGTTCTTCCCTCAGATTGCTGACTGTGCGTCTGGGTCAGAAGGACGACAGCATGACACACTGTGACCACAGCTGCACCCACACTGCCACGCCAGAACCATGAGCCAAAATCTTTAGTCAGAGACCTGATATCCTGCCATGGAATCAGGGACATGTTACAGAAATGTTCCTGTAAAGGACAAGGAAGAAATCTGCAGAAATGTGTGGTAAGAAGAATGGCTCCCAAAGATGTCATCATCTCCGGAAACCATGAATGCAATACTTCACATGACAATGGAGAATTAAAGCTGTGGCTGGCATGAAGGCTGCCAGTCAGCTGTCTTTAGGAAAGAGAGATTATCCTGTGCTATCTAGAGGGGACAAATATAGTCGTGGGGCCTTTGAGAGAAGAGGAGAGAACAGAGATGGAAGGACCACAGTATTAGAAGGAATTTCTCCAGTGAGATTGGTTTTGAAGGAGCCAGGAACCAAGGAATGTGGGCAGACATTCAGACAGAAAGGCAAGGAAACAGATTTTTTTCTTAGAGTCCTAGCGCCATCTTGATTGTAGGGCAGCGAGACCCAAGTTGGACTCCTACCATAAAGAAGGTAAGATGGTGGATGTGTGCTGTCTGAAGCCACACAGCTACACAGACGTGGTAATCTGTTCTAGGTGCAATGGGAAGTGAATGCCTTTGCCTGCCACCCCGAATTCTCCTTCTTGAACTCCTTTTATGCATTCACTCACTCATATCTACATGTATTTATTTATGCAATTTGGACTTTAGGTTGCTAACTCGTAACTAGGAGAAAGAATTTCTTAGTGCCCTTGGAAGGGTTAAGCTGAGCCAAAGAACTAAAGATCTTAGCACATTAACAGGCTTAGTGCAAACACTCCTGAGTGCTAATTGTCTCTATTTTTATTGCTTCTGTTGTTTAGTCAGCAGACATCTCCTTGGCACTGGTCGTGTGCCAGCTCTATCTGAGCTCAGGTCGTGGCTCCTCGGTGGGTGAATAGGTGAGGCTGCTTTTCCCAAGCCTCACTCAGTAACATCTTAAGCCTCACAGGCGCCCTTATCTGCATGCTGTGTCTGTTAGTGGAACTCAAGGTAGCCCATGAATGAAAACGGGGCTCTGTTATTATGTAAAAAGGGAGATGGAACCTTAATAGGAAATTATTCACAATTGGTCGATTGGAATAAAGTTGGAAAGAAAAGCAAAGAATAATTTAGGATGCATCATTATGGACCGTATTTTTTTTTTTACCTATGTTGAGCATTTAACCTTACCACCACCTACAAGGTCAGTGCCTTCACCCCACTTCAATGTGACGAAAAGAAGCTCAAGGTCATGTTATTCATAGGAAGGGTCAAGTGCAGTCATTAAACATTGGATTACAAATCTATACCCTCTCTGTCCGCTGGCTCCTATTGAATGTGGGGAGGGGAGGCACAGAGCTGCAGGTCAGTTTGGCGGGCGGAAATCCTTCTTCTCCCTCCGTTTGTTCTCCAGCTTGGCTTCAGGCAGATGTGTCTAAGCCTGCATGACAGTATGCTTTGCTCTGGTCCTTAGCTCCTCCCTCAGTGCACTGGGGACAGCCAGTGCCATTCCATATCATTGTACAACCTGGCCAAGTCCCCAGGGCAGGAGGAATCCCACACAGAGAAGATGCGAACTGCAGTCTCAGTAGGAACATCTTCTGAAAGAATGACTTCCTCGCCTTGAGCTCTTGCGGTGTCCCTCCATCCTTCTCACCTTAACTTTGCAGCTTCTTGGGGATGCAAGGGGCTGCCGTCCATACAGCCTGGAGCACACTGATCTCTCACCACAGTGGGTCTTGGCTCACTGCTACCTACTCAGCTTTTCTGTTCCCACTCCAGGGTAACTTTTTGTTCCCTGAGTATTTCCTGGATAGGTGACCCTATCTTGTGTGAGCAAACTGCCCTTGGAAAGGAAGCTGATACACAGGGATGGGGGAATCTCATTGGAAATTCCAGCTATCTGAGTGAGCCAAGATTTGCCTCCCTTTGACCTGATTGAAACTGAGGCTCATTGTCAGCAACTAAAGCAGGAACTTCAGCTATCATTTGAAATAATTAGCTGAATAAAAACTGGCTTAGGGATTAGGCTCAGTATGTGAGGCAAAATCCCTTAGAAACAATTGTACTTTTACATGCCCAGAGGTGACTGATGACAGTGGAAAGCCACTGTTGCTGTTTGGGACTACAGAAAAGACAAGCAAAAGCTTTGAAGACATGTCCCAAACTCATTGCTAGAAGGCTATTGTGGGGCCAAAGGGAAGAACTTTCACCAAAGACCCAGATGACTTTGCAATTATATATTTAAAAAAAACACTAAATAATAGTTACCTAGGCATGGGCTTGCAATATCTGACTGGTAAGACCAGCATCCTAAATAGACCTCTTAGATGGTTATATGTTGCATGCATCACAAAACTAAAATCACCTTTCATATACCTTCCTATACCCTTCCTATGCTCCAGCCTCCCAGCACCTGCTCTGTCGGTTTCCTCCGGGAGAACAGCAAAGGGGTTCATTCTACAGTTTGTCCTGGTTCTCCCCACTTATTTATTTTTTATGCCATTGAAGTAGAATCAAAAGGAAAGTATAGGGTAAACAACGCTGACTTGATTAAGTACTTACTCCAAGGAAGGCAGGCTTGTGCTGAGGGCTTTACAATGATTATCTGATTACTTCTGTAGAGCAATGCCATTATATCAAATTTACAGATTAAAAAACCAAGGCTTTGGAGATTACTTTGCCTGAGTACAGCCAGTTCATAAGTTAACCCAAATCTAACCCAGATCTGTTGAACTATGAAGGATGTCCATGCCATTTTCACTACTTAAACAGGAAACCTCCCACCTACTTTTTTGATCTTTATAAGTCTTGGAAAATAGTTGTTTCTTATTATGCCTTGGAGGTAATACAAAAACCTACCACAGATTCCTAGCCATCAGATAGATATTAAATTATGCTTAATTAAAATTTTGTTTGAAAAATTTATTACTATATTCCAACATTGAAGACTAGAATCTCATGCATGTAATATCTCGTATCTTCCTGCTCAGGAAAGGATTCAATTAACCACCACATTAAGGTTCTAAGAATTTCAGATAATACAGGTTTCCTATTAAAATGTAAGGAATATCATATGGAGAAGAGCTCATAGATTTTTTTTATTATTGACAATTTTAAAATATGTATATAATGCATACTACAGTCTTGGTAGAAACATCTTCCAAAAGAATGCCTTCCCCACTTTCAATCCCTTCCTGTTACTTCTTATTGTCTCCCCATCTCCATTCTCCCTCTACACTGAACATCTTTATTTTTGCTGATCAGCCCTTCTATTTTGAGATTTTTAAATTTTTTGTTCCTGCTGTATCATCCAATGGAAATGTTGTTGGGTACAATAGAATGCAGGTCTGTTGCGTGTTGCTGCTGAGGGGTCATGCATACAATGGCTGCAACATGTCCAGAATATAGTGTTCAAAACACTGCTCTCCATCCTGTAGTTCTTACACTCTTCCTCTGCTCTCTTCTCGATCTTCCCTGAGCCATGGAGGGCACGTTAGAGGCGTCTCCTTTAGTGCTGAATACTCAACAGTCACCTCTTCTCAAGACTTTGACTACGGTGAGTCTCCCCAGTAGTCACTGTCATCTGCATGAAGAAGTGTCTCTGTCCAAAGGTGAGGATAACCATGAACATTCAGAGGCCTATTTGAAGGGCACAATATATCCATTTAGCCAAGCAAGAGTAGTAGTAGCTTCTCCACTAAAATATATAACCTTGCCAGACGTAGGCTTTTGTCTAGCTTTTCAGTACCAGCCACAAATTCACTGCAGTGCAATGAGCCTCAAGTCCAATCAGAGAGCAGTCTGTTACCTCCTTAACAGTGATGCCACTATTGCATTAGTGAGTATGTCTTGATTTGCTGGTTGATTTTGAAAGACACGTAGGGGATCCAACACTGGACAAGACTATTAACGAGAGGCTGTATAGTACTTTCCAGTACTATGACAACCAGCAAGGAGGAGGCTTCCTGCTTAGTTCCAGGTTGATTTCTCAGTGTCCTCACAGACTGTGTTTTCAGGAATACTTGGAGGTTTCGAGACTCTATCCAGTGATAGATGACCATCGACTTCTGGTCTTTATTCTGATTTTCTCTTGCTCTAATTTCCACTGTCTGATTGGAAAATGGGAGGCAAGTGGAGGCACAAAGTTCTGTGACTTTAGACGGCTGTGGGTAACTGATGACAAGGAAAAGTGACTATCTGTGACCACATGGGGACATGCAAACAAGAACTCCAAAATGGCTCTGTATAACTGCACAGGAAGGCTAATTGGGGACAAACTGCAGGAACAGTCACCGATGCATGGCAGAGACACTGGGGACTTAACTTGAAATGTGTTCAAACTTGTGGAACCACCAGAAGTCATGGTGACGAGAGGACAACCCACGGGTGGCTTTCTCTCCTACTCAAAGTTTCCTAGGGGACAAAAAAAATCCTTGAGTTAATCTTCCTGTAAACCAAAAAGTTCTCTTGGGACCTTGGGTCTTTTGGGGACTCGGGAGATAAATTGCATTCCACACAAGCATGAGTACCTGAGCTTGGATGTACAGAACCCATGTAAAGCTGGGCATTGTAGTATAAGCACCTGCAATCCCATCATGCATATGGCATGAAGGGAGGTGGAGACAAGAGGAGCTTGGGAGTCAGCTTTTCTGGAAAACACAACCGTGAAAAATGACAGATCCTGAATCAAGGTCGAAGACAAACACCTACAAGTTGTCTTCTGTCTTTCTTATGTGCAGAGGGCACATATGGGCCTGCACTAACCTGTGAGCATATACACACACATCCACTAATCCCACCTGCCACAATAAAGTCCTGTCGGATTCCTTTCTCACTGTGCTCCTTTTCTCAGAATGGGACACTGAGGGTCAAAGTGCCCACACACTTCATTTTCTGACAAATCTAACAGGTGTGTCATAGCTACAAGCTGCTGGGATGATTCTTCAAACCAGGCACAATTTGGGGGAGGAAAGTATTTATTGAAACTGCAGCTTGAGGAGAGGTTCCATAACAGCGAAAGAGGCTGGCCCTCTTTCACAGGTCTGAGCAGAGAGAAAAACCCATCGCCTACACCACATACACAGAACAGGGAACAATCAGGAAGACAAGGAAAGAATTTCTTCCCCTTTGTATAGCCATAGGGTGTGGTCTTATAACCCTTCCCCAGACTTAATGGCTTCCTGAGTCTCTGGAATTTCCTTCCTGCATGGCCCACACAGGAAAGGATGTTTACTTCTAGCTTCTTTGAGCTTTTTTACATCCTGCCCCCTTCTGAGAGGCTGCCTTCCTGTAAACATCCTGAGAGACCTACCCAAGATAATTAAAAAGATCAAGTTGACAACAAAACCTAACCATCACAAGGAGTGATTTAATCCAATTTATAAAGTAACTGAAGTTCTAGACATTTCAGTGACTTATCAATAGCTATGAAATTTTAAGTGGTGAGTGGCAGAACTAAACTTTAAGTCCAGGCAGATGATCCTCTGGTATGAAGTAGGTTTTTATAGAGGCTACAAATGGGCTATAGCTCTTATAAGAGGCACTGGTGTGGACCACACTAGAAAGAACTCTGCCCTGGTGGGCAAAGCAAATAATGATATCCTGCCTCTACTGATGATCTCAAATCATCCTTGAAAGAAGGAAGCTGTTATTTGTATCACTCAGAGAAGAATTTCATGTATTAAAGAACAGCGTTCTTCTCCTCAAACTCAAAGGCAAAGAGGATTGAGTGATTGAATGTTAACAAAATAAATCCCTCAGAAATAAATGAACATTTCCTTTTGTGCTTCATTTCAGTTTCATGAACTCCAAAATAACACTTCAAGTGATTAATGTTTTCTTCATTAACCGTAACTAAGCCTGAGCAAAGCCTCTTTTTTTTTTTTTTATATAGGAGGTTGAGGGTAATTTATTTCTAAAAGTAACCCTTTGATACCTGCTGTGGACAGCTCAGAGTGTGGAGAGGGTGTGGCCTTCATTGGCTGGACTCTTGTTCTTGTGGTTTTGTGTGTGACCTTGAAAGAGTGAATCGTCATTTTACCTCATCTATATGAAAATATTAATGTGGACTGCCTAGAAGCATGCTTGCCTCTTACATAGCTGGCACCCGGGAGGGAGCTATAGCTCCTGTTACATATGCCTTGGAACCAGGTTGCATTTATGGTTTACTATAATCTGGTAGAACTTCTGAAAGCACTAAAGTATAAGTCCTTCCAAAGCAGCAAGTCTCAATAGGGGATAATTGTTCCTTCCACAGGGACATGAAGTCAAAGTCAGGAGACAATTTTTTTTATGACCACAACTAGGGGAACGCTACTAACATCCAGTGAATGTGACAGATAAATATCTACTGTTCCTTCACCCATAATAATCATCCATCCTCATGTGTTAATGGTGTTGATTTAGAAACCCAGTTCTAACTCCTTGGGCTGAGCCCTGGCCCTAAGCCTCCAGGTACGAAGACCAGTTGTCTTGCTGGAGCAAGTAAAGAAGTTCCATGGAGGTGACAGGGTCACGTTGAGAAAAGACCCAGAGATTCCCTGGAGAGAACCAAAGAAGACCACCTGTATGAGTTAGTTTCTAATTGCTGACAGTAAGCAACACAAGGAAGGAAAGGTTTCTTTGGAGGGGTAGAATCCATCATGGCGGGGAGGTGTGGTGGCAGGCAGCCAGGACTCCTCACCTCCTCTGAGCAGGAATTTGGGTCTAAGAGGGGGGAATATGGGTGCCCAGCTGGCTTTCTGCTTGTCTCTTTTCAGTTGAGTCCAGAACTTCAGCCCATGAGGTGAGGCTGCCCATATTTAGGGCAGGTCTTCTCCCTCTCAGTTAATCCTGGAAACACTCTCATAGAAATATCCCAAAGCATGCCTCACTAATGCCCTAGATGTTTCCTAATCAAATCAAATTAACAGTCAGAATTACTCACCACACCAGCCATCTTGGGTCTCTGCTAAACCCAGCTCACAGCTGACTCAGGAAGAAATCACTGGTAAGTTTTTTGAGCTCCCAACTCAATTTCAGAAACATGAAAACAAAAGTATTATTGCTATTTTAAGCTCTTAAACTGTGAAGTGCTTTGTCACATATCAGTAGATAACTAAAACGAGCATACATTACAAAAATGATAGTGTCTCAATAGACATCAGATGCCTTCCTTGGGGGAATAACGCTTCTGATCTGCGGCTTCCGGCTCTCAGCTGCTGAGTGGGATTTGGCTTAGTCAACAGTGCTTGCCATGCAGCATTAGGACCTGAGCTCCATCCCCAGGGCCCACAGGATAAAAGTTGGGTATGGCTCTATGCTCTTGCAATCCCAGCCCTAGGGAGTTGGATCCCTGGAACCATCTAGTTTGCTCGGCACCTCCAGAGGGTAAGGTGCTCTGTCTCGAAAAGAAATGTGGATAGGACTTGAGAGGAACAACACCCGAGGTTGTCCTCTGGCTTCCACATATACCAGCACACACACATGCACACACACATGCGTGCACACACATGCGCACATCCACGCAAACACACACATGAACACAAATAAATATACCTTCAGCTGATAAGAGATATTTTACCCAAGCTTATAATCTTTTCCCTTGAATCAAATGACTGGTTTTGTTGTTGTTGGTTTGTTTGGGGGGGGGTCAAAGGAAGACCTTTGCACCATAACAAAACAGTGGGCCAGGGCCAGCATCCTACAGCCTTTCTGATCTGTATCTCCAGGAAACTGCCTCCAAAACACCTTGTGAACAAATCTTCATCTCCAAATCTCTCTCCTAGAGAGCCTGACTTGGAATGCCATTTGCCCTGATCTTTTCCAAATAGGAGTTCTTGCCTTAACACCAAGATAGTTTGTCCAAGAGCACCGTCCTTGGATTATGGATTAAGCCTCAGTCCCTGCTCCATTACTGGCTTTTGGTCTGTTATGTATCAGTTGCCTTGACAATAAAAGAAGAAACAGTAAGCCTCACTTTTAAACCCACAGAGAGAGATTCAAAGGTTAACTGTAAATCTGGGAAACTTATAAATAGCAAAGAAACACAAGGAAACATATTAATCTTTACCAGAAATGCAAAAAAGTGCAAATTAAATCCACCTTGAGATACCATTTTACACTGACTAAATTAGCAGAACAAAGTAAAAATAAATTCAAATACACATTGCTGGTGACATTATGGTAAATATTGGGTCTTCTTAATCTGTTGATTTAAATATAAATGTCTTAACACCAGGAGAAGGCAATATGGCAATACACAGTGAAAGCTATAAATATGTCCCTGTCCTTTGGCCAATTAATGGTGTTAGAAGACTTTATCTGAATCAATGCGTTTAAGAAGGGACTTGGAATTTACATTCAGGTCTCTGGAATTTCACCAGGCCAAGAGTCATATATGTAGCAAACCTGGAGATATAGTGGCTACTGGGGAACTGGAACAGATGGAAGATTCAGAGCTATGTATCGTGTAAGAACAATAAAGGAAACTAAGCGTCTCTCAATGATCTGCTTCTGCTACCAATATTCAAGTCGCCCAGGGCATCATGAAAGTGCTCCTGAGAGTCGGACCCCAACCTCAAGAAGTAGAATGTGTGAGCCAGACCTGGGAACTTGCTTTCTACTAAAGTTCTCCAGGTGCCCTCACCCCTGTGCTTCTCAGGGAGGGCCACCTGGAGAAAGCACAAAGAACAGTCATGTTGGGGAGCTAGGGAGAAGGCTCAGTGGTTAAAAAGCACTTGCTGGCCAAGCCTGCCAATCAGGGTTCAATTACCCACATCTGACATTTGTTTGCAGAGGCAAGAGACCCAACAGCTCCCTCTCCCCCCTCCCATGTACACAAATGAAAAAATAGTTCTTTTGTGTGTGGTGTGTGTGAATGCATGTGGGTAAACAGCGTGTGTGAGGATGTGTATGGAGGTTGGTAGACTTATATTTACTGATGCAGGGTCTTTCGCTTCACCCCAGAGCTCACCAGCGCTTCTCTGGCTGTCCCCTGCCCCCACCTCCCATGCACTGGGGTTACAGATGGGCCTCATACACAACCAACATTTTACATGTGTTCTGGGGATTCAAATTTCAGTCTTCATTCTCGCATGGATTGTAAGCATGTTATCCACGGAGCCATATTCCCAGCCAGAAATGTTCTTTCATATCCTTTTAAGGGGGATAGAATTGGGGTAATATTAACTGTTCAAATTTTCTATCGTCATTTTGTTATTATGTTTTTACTAGTGTTAAGAGGAAAATTGTTATTTAACTTGAATGCTCCAGAGAAAAGTCATTTTAATTATGGGAGTCTTAATAGACCTTGATTAAGGTGCATAGCTTAACCTCATCTGTGAGGATAGGTTAAGTATAAAGCAAGAAAAATCTTGTATTAAGAAAAGGACAATCTTATTATTAATCTTCCTAGTTATAGATAGTCATGCTATATTAAAAAATCTAAATGTCCCAACCTCCTGTTGATCCTGTTCTTAACATATCTCTGGTTGGTGGCTTGATGTTAAGATGTCCAAGGCTTGGTCGTAGCTTTGTTCTTGATTTTATAGAGAGGCTGAAGAAGACATATTAAATCTCAAAGCTTAAAAATATTATCTCTTTAATCTGAAGAGAGGAACATACATGAGAGACAAATGTCCACTTGAGACCAAGCCTGGGAAAACACAGATATTGGGCTTTGATAGCTGATATCCCCTCCACCTCATAAAAGTAAGACATATCTTTGTCTCAAGAATGTATTCCAGTGCCTGATGGCACAGTAGGCTTTCTATTCTTTTAAGAAAAAAAGTCTGCCATTAGCAGAATCATGTTTAACTCCAGATTCAGCATCAGAGAGACATTGGGCAAGGAGTTTTTTAAGGTTAGCCATTGACACTAATTAGTGTTCACCTGATACTCAGCCTCATTACTGCCGACAAGGGCCAGGAGTGGATCAGAGTGCGGGTACATCTGCACATTGGTACATGTACAAGCGCAATGCTCTCTCAAAGAATCTCAAAAAGGTGAATAATTAGCATGGTGAAATATTACAGTGTTGTAAAAGGTAAACTTTGAGGCAGATGGAGCCAAATGACAGAGCAGGAATTTCCCTTTTAGTGTCTGTCCTGTCTAGTGGAGATGAAACAAAGCTCAATCCTTGGTGTCCTGTGTGCTGGGACCAGGTCACAGCGGGCTGAATAGCTATGGTGGCTTTGACTTCAAATAAAGTTGTGCTAACTGTGGATTCCAGAGAAGTCTCAAAGGTTTGCTTTTCCTAACAAAAGAAATAGCGGCTATAAAAGGACATTCTAATTACGATGGAGACTTTGCTTGCTGGATTAAGGATAAGAATGTGAGAGAAAGTGATTTCACAATAAAGGTACTTTTTTTCCTTAAGCGTTTTCCTGTTTATACTAACATGTAAGCCACACATTGACTACTTCTAGTTAAGTAGAAATGGATGCGATAATCAAGAATCTTAAGTTTATTTTAAAATTAGATCATACAGTTAATTTTGAAGTTCATGGTTATTTTCTGGATACCTAAAAAAAAAGTGTGTGTCTTGTTATTTAAACTCTGGATCTCATAAATACCAGCCTGATGCTCATCTCAGAGAGACAGGGACTCCAAAATCAAGTGGTGACACTCGCATTCCAATAGTGCCAGCCTCTTCAGGTCACAAGAACACCTGCTTGGCTTTTCCTTCTCAAGCTAAGAGGAGCTCAGATTTTAAAAACAGACATAAGTCTCTATGACACTGCATCTTTTCAACATAAAATCTAAATAAATAGTAATATCTGTGAAAACGAGGTAAATATGAACATCACTCATTGAATTTATGTTAGTGTTCAGCCACAAACTGAAAAGTTATCTGGGCTAGGAATATATAAACATATGGTAGGACTCGTGTGTGTGTGTGTGTGTGTGTGTGTGTGTGTGTGTGTGTGTGTGTGTGTGCAACTCACAGGCACTGAGCAGAGGAAATAATCATTTACAGGGATAAGCAAACATTTCTGAAAAGGACCATATACTGAATAGTTCCAGCCTGGTAGATCATGTGGTGGTCTCTCTCTTGTATCTGCTCATCTTTGCCACTGAAACATGAAAGCTGACATACCCAATAATGACTGGGTGTGATTGTGTTCCAATAAAACTTTCTATACAAAGGTAAGTGACAGGTAAAACTTGGCCCAATGTTATCCTTGGAATTGTTTGCTTCCCACTCAACATTTTGCTTAAGGAGACTCTAAGAGCCAGATGATGTCATCCCAAGACACATAGCAAAGCCAGAGCAAAGAATCCAGATTGTCACATTGCTGTGGTTTTGAATGTAATGTCCCCATAGCTTCAGGTATCTGTGATTAAGATTCCTACTTAGTCCCCTCCTAGTAGAGTGTTTGGGAGGTGGAGCCCTGCTGGAGGAAGTGGATCGGATCATGAGGGGCAGATGTTGGAGCGAAGTCCAACCCTAAGGTATGTCAGATTCAGCTTGAGCTCTGGCTGTTTGCTCTCTCCTGTGGATGGATGATGAGGTAGGCCAGCTTCTTTCACCACGAGGAAGTTTCCCCTGGAAACTGGGAGTCTGAAATAAACCCTTTCCTCCCATAAGCTACTTCTGGTTGGGCGTTTGTCTCAGCAATGAGAAAGAAACAGCAACAATCCCATGAAGAGAGAGGAAGTTAAAGTGGCCATTTAATCATGGGCCAAGTACAAGAGGCAGGATGAGAAAATGGAGAAAGAGCTTTGATAGTCTGTTTGCCTATGGTTTCTTGTTGGGTGGATTTTTTTAAACATCTATAAATAGGTATCATTTTATTTAAAAATAATGTAATACCCTATATACTGTTTTAAGCCTTTTTACAGATATAAACAAAATCATATTTTTCTAATTTAAATAAATCTACATTTTTATTTATTGTTATTTATTAAGTAGAAACTTTGTATGAACAAGTCATGTGTTGGTAGCACCATTTTCCTCCTCCCTGCCCCCATTCCACTGAGAGCTCTCCTTGCTGGTCTGCACCATGGGGTTGAGGGCTAGGAGTTGGTCCAGCAGCAGTCAGTCATGGGGGGTGGGTCAATCCCTCTGGATATTCCCCCCCACCATGGCTCTTACAATCTTTCTGCCCCCTCTTCCACAAAGTTCCCTGAGCCCTGTGGTGAGTTTTAAGTCTACTTTACTGTTGAGCTCTTAGCAGCCTCGAGATCCTCAGTGTCTGTCTTCTTCACTCTGGCTCGGGTTGTCGGGCTCGCTGTGGAAGCAACACTCTTGCTCATCTCTCCCCTTCCTCTGTGGTTTCACCTGGGCCTTAGCTGATGTGTTAGGGAAGGTTCATCTTCTGCCAGGGAGTCAGCTATCATCTCTGGTCTTGGTAGAATTACATTGTCCATGGTTCTGGCTGTCTTCTGAAAGATAAAAACAGATTCTCCAGTGGAGAGGGAGATCAGCATAGGTCAAATGGGATCAGAATTATCAGTTTTGCAAGATTGTAATAATGGGTGTAGCCTCTCTTTAGGCCCATGGTTAGTGGAAGCTTTCTCTTGGAGTCCAGATTCTTGGTCTCCATAGGAGTTTGGCTATGGGTTCCTTGCGGATCTCTTAGCTAATCAGACAGCCTTTGATTACCCACCAGGTTGAGTGTCACTATTGTACAGGTGTGTACATCTTGTCATGCTGCTTGCTGTTGTATAGTAGTGTCCTTTGCTTTCTCCCAACATTGTTGGCCATTTTCCCATAGCAGCTCATGGAGAACTTTCTAGCACTATATAGGTTAACCATCTGGAAACTTCATGTTCCAGCAGGGTCTCTCAATGTTGTGTGTTGGCAGCCTATATAGTGTTATTTTGATTTTTAATGATGGAAGTACTGCTTAGGCAAAAAAGCTGGTGCCTGCCATTATCCTTCACCCCGTGACTTTGAAGCAAGCTATGTCTTCTCTATGGGCCTCATCTTCTTTCCTTTATAACTGCATGCATGTGTGTATGTGTGCACATGTACACATATGTGTGTGGAGGCCAGAGGTCAACCTCAGTGTCCTTCCCAGGAATTCCATCCACCTCTTTTTGAGACAGGGTCTCTCATTAGCTTGGAGCTCATCGGCCAGCAAGCCTGAAGGGTGCACCTGACTGCCTTCCCAGTGCTGGGATTAAGACTAAGCACCACACCCAGAGTTGCACTTGTGTACTGTGGACAGAACTCAGGTACTTAAGCTTGGGAAACATGCACTTGACTGTCTTTAACTATCTTCCCAGCCCTTTATTATCCTTGATATGTCAAATGAAGGGCTTGGCTTGAGGATCTGAAGTGCCCATTTTGTTCTCAAATCGATGATTCTTCAAGTCCACTCTCTTGATTGAGCCTATCATCAGTACATTCACAAATTGACCACAATTTACCAAAGCTTTGGAGGGTGCAGAGTGGCTCCACCTGGGTGCCACCCATCCCATTCTCTGTGTTCACTTAGCAGACTTACCTCCCACCCCCTGCTTTGGACGATTCCAGGACACCGATGGCCAGTGTTGATTACCATAATAGAGATGCCCACCTGCACACACAGCTTTCCATATTTGATGTTGGGGGATTTACTGATGCACTGGTCTTGTTTATTGGTGTATCTATCCCCTTAGATTCTCCACTTCTCGCTGAACTTCACAGTAAGCATTTTTATAACAGGTTATGTCTTCGTTTGACATACAGAGGGAGATGGAGACAAGATGAAGCTCCCCTCTTGGACATACTGGCATGCCCCCCAAGGATCCTACATTGTCCTCTTGCATTTTACTTTGCTTTTCTTTCTTGAAAACACAGTGTAGGAAACAGCACAAAACTGGGTCTGGAGACTTGGTTTCAAATCCCAACAGCATCATCACAGCTTGATCTATGACATGAGACAAGTACCTTACTCCTGGTTTCCCAACTAAAGACCTGAGAAAAGAGGTTCTGTATCATCTTCCATGCTTCCTGCAACTGTCTGAACTCTGAGTCTATATGGGAACATAAATGTCCCAGTGACCTGTCAATTCAGCTCCTAGCTATTTACCCCAAAGAAGAAAGAAGATATGTCCATACGAAAGCCTGCACATGATGGTTTATAGCAGCATCATTTACTATAACCATAAACTGGGAGTAATACAGATGCCTTCCAACAGCTAATGGGAGAACACGGTATGCTACATCATGCAATGGAATATAATTGAGCCATATATAGGAATAAAATCCTGACTGACACATGCTGCAATAAAATGAATCTCAAAAAAAAAAAACCCCACACAGAACATACTAAGTAAAAGAAACTGGATGCTGTACATGATATAGTACATCACGTCTTTATAAAAAAATACCCAGAAAAAGCAAATTAATCCAGATAGAAAATAGATAAAAGGTGGCCTGCTACTGGGAGGAATGCAAGTTAATTGCCATCAATGACAAGATCTTGAACTAAGAGAAATTAAATTATGGTTTCTTTTCTTTCTTCCTTCCTTTATTTCATTCTTTCTTTCCTTCTTTCCTTCCTTCCTTCCTTCTTTCTTTCTTTCCTTTTTTGGGGGGGATTTCAGTAGGGATTTAACAGTAAGGCCAGTGTGACTATATATCAGACATTGACCTCTCCTTTCCTCACCAAGACTTATTGGCAGAGTACTCAGAAACTATCGATACCATAGACAATGACACCAGAAACATGGTTCAAGAGACTGAAGTATAAATCAAATTCTACCTCATAAATTTATCTGAATAGATCTACCAGGAAGAAGACCATTCAAGCCCCCCACCCCGATCTCCCTTTTTGCCCTGAATGTCATGGGAGATGGTTTGCTTTCTGTAGAATAAGGGATGTTTTCCACTCGCCACTCAAGAGACTTGTGAGCCAAATGAGCCACTTAACATGGACACACGGTGTGATCTCCGCTGATGTTCTGTGTGTCAGTGACTCTGAATCACTCCCACGATTGTTTCTTTCTCTCCTTCATGACATTTCATGTGGACATCTCACTTCCGGTTTATAAGGCCTTTCTCCAACCAGAAGTCTGTGGGCTATTTTAGGCTTCCTAATTTGTATGTATGATGATGTTATAGCTCTGTCTTGTTGACATATTGCTGAGCCACCTTCCTCAAGCGCCACTCTCCTCAGGCTTCAGGACTCCACCTGGGAGGCCCAGGTCTATGGAGCTATTAGCATTCTTCCAAACAGTTAGGGGGATATGGTTGCTCTAGTATAGTGGACCCAAATCTCTGGCCTGCATCCCAACTTTCGCTCTATCACTAATCCTACTCTTCTTGACTTTGAATGAGCTCCAATATTAAATGAGATAAACATACAGAGCACTTAGCACAAGGGCTGCCATGTTGTCATTACTAAGACATTTCAGCTTTAGTAACACCCTTCATTTCATCTCAGCTCTAGTGCTATTAATCCTATAGTCAAATTTCATTTAAAAATCACTGCCATTTGTTGAATCCTTAGTGCATCTCATGCCAGAATTTATCATCTATCTCTCTCTCAATCAACTACCCATAAATCATCAAATCTTTAATTAACTGTCTATCTTCTATCATCTAGTTATCTATATATAATACTGGGTTTTTCACTGTGTTACTAACATTTGGGTTTATGCAATCACTAGGGTGTATTATGGCATTAACAATTTTCCAGGGAGAAAGGAACAGATGTCTATTCATCCCAGATAGGAACAGATGACAGACCAAAGTCCAACTTGGTGAATAATGAGTTTTTTGGGGTATTCACATTGAACTGGTGAGGGGACACTTATAGAAGCATGGATGACCCAAAAGCCACTGCATCACCAGACAGCTCACCCCAATATGGGGTGAAGACTTAATAAAACTGCATCCTAGAGGCTCCCCTTTTCTAGGGATAGCTTGAAGGTAGCTTTGTGGGTCCTAGAATCTCCTCCCCCAGCAACTGTTTGTGGCTTATGTAACCATGGGGAAGGGCATTGTAAATCTTGTTTCAAGAGCTTCCTGAGGTTTCTGAGTTGTTTCGATCTGTAGTCTCATGAACCTTCCTCCAAGAGGGAGTATTTCAATGTGAAAGGAATTGTTATGCAACTGGGTAGGCTGCACTGTGTGTTAGGTTATGTAGTAGCATCCTGGTCTTTGTTCAATTGATTTTGGTGACATTCTCAACTGTAACACTAATATGTCAGGCTAAATGCCCCTGCCAGGGCAGATAGACAAAATCTTTTGGGGCTGAGAACCGACATCATTGACCTAATAGATCATCTGTTCATTTTCACTGGCTTGCAGAACAGGCATTCTTTTTCTCATCTTCCAATGAAGCTAGTGTGGGTAAGAGTTTTGGTGACTGATACAAGGTAACTTCAGTGTTAAGGAATAGAGCTAGATTGCAAAACTAGATTTGCTTTATATAAGAAATCGTGTTTTTCTATCATATCTGACTATCTTAAAAACAAAGCTACACATTTTCTTCCAATCATCACCATTTTCCTTTCTTCTCAGCTTGCATTCATCCTAACATTCAGTTCCAAATCTCAAGGCAGAATATATTTGAATATAACTATAATCTCAAATCATCATTCTAATCCTGTCCTCAACTCAAGATTTAACTCTTCCAAGCCTGATTCTTAATCACCCAGCTGCTTCTGGAATTTGGTTTCCTATAGTCTCTGACAGTGAGCATGTCAGCTGAGGAGAGAGCCTCCCACCACCAGCTAAACCAGCCACAGATGTAGACCAGCTTCTTTGCTGACAAGAACAGGCTTTCCCAGGTCTATTGCTCCATTGAGAAGAGCACAGGTGGTCCCTTCTCCTCTGGGGAGCCATCATTGCCACAATCCCCTAGAAGTTGAGACACTTGGAAATTCCAGTAATAGAAAGCTTTGATTTTGTCCTTTTCAGTGATGAGTTGGAGCCCAGGGATGTAATTTCTGAAAAGCCAAGGGCTGTGGTCAGAACATGTCCTCTTAAATTCTCATGTTGAAACTTGTCAATCTCATAATACTAAGAGGTAGGTTTGAGGAGGTGATTAAATCTAGAGGGGATGAGGGCTGTCTAATCGGGAGTGGATTCGCCTTCTATTCTTCCACCATAGGAGGACAGCACACCTTGGAAGCAGAAACTTGGATCCACCAAATACTCAATTCTCAACCTGCTGGCGCCTTGAACTTGAACTTGTCAACCTCCGTAACTCTAAGAAATCAATTAATATTATGGATAAGCTATCCAGCTTTAGGTATTATGTTATAGCAACATACATGGACTAAGACATTTAACAAATGAAAAAAATGAGATTTTTTTTTTTTTTGCCAGTCAGTTGGCTTTTTAGAATCTGACATTTTCGTTCAGCTTTTACGGTTATTTTGATTTCAGCCCCAATACTCAGATGCCCATTAGATGGCTGACAGCTTCTGGTTTCTATGTCCAGAATTCAAACTGTGAGAGACATTCTTTTATAGCAATTAACAGTGATGCTTGGAAGGGATGGCAACAAGCTGAAAAAAAAATTAATTGAAAATTTAACCTTCAAATAAAAAAATACTCAGACCTCAAGCTTCCAATTGTAAGCAGCTTATGCTGTCTGCACACATTCTGTTGTATTATTTAAGTATTTTCTACACCATTTCTGATTAATATAGCAGTGCTATTTTCCAGTCCAGTCTCCTTAATAAATATATGTGTCAAATATCTGTTTCTTCCCCTGAATGCAAAGACTTTTAATTCCCCTTGTTTGCATGTGCTAACTGGTTGTATAACGAGATTAACAGCTCTGTCTTTTTTTTTTTTTTCTGCTGCAGATTTTATAAGAAAAGCCAGTGGGCTTCCAGACAAAGTTAAAAAGGTACCTTCTTTAATTTTGCATATTGTTAGCTGCAATCCGCTTGCTAATGTTTGTTTTATTTCCATCTGTCAAAAGCAATGCCAAAATACGTTGTGTTTGCCTTGAGTTGGCTCAATTAATCCTCTGCTGGAAACACTTCTGTCATTTCATGTTTGGTTAAGGCCCTGATTCAGCAGCTCCCCAACCAAGAGCCAGGGTTCCTTTTACTACAACGTTCTGGGAAATATCTGCTTGGCAAAGACAAGGAGAAAAGCCTTAGAGGGCGGTCCACCAGGAGCCAGCCTCAGCTCGGCTTTGAGTGTAGATCACAATGTTCTGGGCTTGGTCCCTTCAACCTGTTCTTGTGACATGAAAAGAGTTGTTAAAGGGTCACCCTGGCCAAGTGACTTTGTAAGGTCTCAGCATGGGAGGGACACCCTAGAGTGTCGCCTTCCCTTAAGTCTAAAAATGTTGCATTAATTTTCTTGGGCTGTGATGACAAAAGACGACAGAATTGGTGACTTAAACAACAGTTATTTTCTGATGATTCTGGAGGCTGAACAGCTAAGATAATGGTGGCAACAGAGTTGGCTTCTTTTGGGACCTCCAAGGGACAGCGGGTGGCTGTCTCCTCCCTGGATCTTCGTGTGACCTTCAGGTGTCAAATTTCCCTTCCTTATCAAGGCACTAGTCAGCCTGGGATGGACCTACCTTTCTGATCTCACTGTATTTTAATTACCTTTGTAAAGACTCTGTAAATCTCTGATTACTGTCATGATCTGAGGTGCTGTGGGTTAGGTCTTAACAGATGATAACTAAAATGAAGTAAAATAAAATAACGTAATGAAACAAAAATTGCAAAGAGTTAAAAGAAGCAAGATCTTAGGTGAAAAGTTGAAATCTGAAAGAATCTTCGCCAGCTTCCCTCCTTCCTTCCTTCCTTCCTTCCTTCCTTCCTTCCTTCCTTCCTTCCTTCCTTCCTTCCTTCCTTCCTTCCTTCCTTCCTTCCTTCCTTCCTTTGTGGTACTGTGGGTTGAGCCCAAGGCTGCTTATATGCTAAGCCAGCACGCGACAGACCACAGAGCTACGGCCCCCCAGCCCACAATCTGCAGCTTTCTATATACTATCCGTCTCTTCTCTGTCTGAATAGAGGCTCTGTGGCCATCTCTGTGGAGTTAACCTGTTTTAAAGACCGCAGGCTTTTGACTGACATGTCTTCCATCCACTTCTTGACTTCTTTTTGGCTGTATGACCAAGTCCATGTCACTCAACCTCTCCAAGCTTCAAGTATCTTATCCTCAAAATGAGGAAAATAGCAGCAACTACTGTAGCCAATTTTGATTTGTCAGGAGATTTCACCATCTGTGAAAGTCAGTGGCATAGCAACAGTGGATAAATATGGGGTGTCTGTCCTGAGTATGGGCCATCGGGGGTGTGTTGTCTTTTAAGAATCTAAAAGTAATTAGATCACTGACAGATAAAATAATGTCAGTGGTAAAATATTCCTTGTCATACAGCCAATCCTTCTTCCCTTACATGGAATTCGAGATCACACTATGCTGTTTTCTCTCTGGCTCTTTCTTTCTCTCTCTCTCTCTCTCTGTCTCTCTCATACATCTACATCTTAAATTTAGCCATGCAGGGAAGAGCTTAACCAAAGGTATTTCATATGGCTGCACATCTTTTTTTTTATTCATTTGCTCAGAAATTGCCAAACTCCACATAAATTATATATGATGAACATTATATATGAGGAACATCGTTTTTTGAAAAGAGGACTGTGGCCTGTAGTTAGAACATTCCTTTCACTCAAATGTTTTCAAATTTCTCCAGCAAGTTCCTAGGACAAGGCTCTACCAGAAGACTCCTCAGAACAAGCTAGAAACCAAAATATGCAACAAGTGGTCACAAGAAGAGAATGGTTGACTGAACACAAAGATTTTTATTAACACACACCCCTTTCTGAAGTGGTAACCAAACCCCATGACTTTACATGAAGGAGCTTCTTCTATAACTGAGTAACTATGCTGAATATGTAGGTCTATGGAAACAGAAGAGTAGAGAACTTTATAGAAAATAACTTTATAGATACAGAAGAATAGAGTCGGTTTGTTTTGGGCAAAGCAGAAAAAAAAAAGCAACAAAAAAGTGGAGCTTTGTATGGTTTTTCTGTTTTCCATGGGAGGCATCAGAAATCTAAACCTTGAGTATGAACACGTAAGCTTTTATGGAGAATATTCCACGTTGAGTTTTTCCATATAACACTTTCAATCTAGATCTCAAACAACAGAACAGAGATGTTGGCAGGGGGTAGATTGCAGGGGTGTCAGGCAGTTATCAAAATGATGGCCACTTAATATAATGGACATTATATTTGCAAACTATATCATGTTAAGTAAAAGTGGATGCAAAATGTTATATGTTAGGTTTCATAAACTACATTAGTGTGTATAAAAAACCAAAGCAGAAAAACACATCAGATTCTGTCTAGTTACATTGGAAAATTGGGAAATGGATTGTGAGATGAAGGTAGTTGTTTTATGTACTCAGCTTGCAGTGTCAGAATCCTGGACCTGCATCGCACTGGTTTAGGTTTGAGAGTTCCATAATTAACAGAACAGGTTTTCTGGGAGCTGGGGGTGAAGGGTGGGATCTAATTTAGAATTTAATGAAGGTAATCAAACGATGGGTTAGCATGGTTGAACCCAATCTGAAATGAAAACTTTATGGAGATTTTTAGACAGTTGGCATACCCATAATTCATGTAACCTTTGAATATTACAAAGCAAAGCTTTAATCAAAACCTCCAATTTCTTCTTACTAAGACATGGTGAAAAGTGTACCTTCTACTTGCCAAGAAAATTGTCTGCTTTTACTTAGAGGGTTCATTTCCTTTGCCCTTCCACTTCTCTCTTTTCATACAATCCTGGACACATGAACATTTGCCCTCTGATAACATTTCCATGGGTCAGGCTCATGACGATGAGTTGCAGAGGCTTGCAGGGCTCTATTACTAGGAATCGTTAAATTTGTAGAACGTGAATAGTACTGTTAATAAAAAGCGACGCTGAAAGGGCATTCTGCTTTCCTTCCAGCTTGCTCGTTCCCAGGCAGCCTTCTCTGGTTGGCTCTGAGCAGCTGTCTGATGTCTGCCCACTCAGGAGGTTCTGATTTCTCTTGGATGGTCTTGGACTGTGTGGCCCTCTGAGCAGTTCACATGGCAGCCACAGTCACCAGCAGGTCTTAGCTGTGCATCTCTTAGGTTTGATGCTGTAGCCCTCTCATTGGAGTTGGCCTCATCAATTGCTTCACGTCCACAGTCAAGGAGACTCCACTCTGAAAAAGAGGCTTGAAAGCGAGGGTCTTGTGATGGCTAACAGAGCCTGGGTTGCAGTCATGGGATTGTTATGGAAATATTCCCCCCTTGTTTTCCAAATGCCTTTAATAATATTTATGAAGAAAAAAAATCTTTTGACAATCACAATAATCATGCCAACTTGACATGTACACACCTAACCTCCAGACATGGATGACTTGTTTTTGCTCATTCTAGCAATTTTGACATCACCCATGAGAAGTTAAAATATCGAAACTTATAACAGAGAATCTCAAAATAAGTTATCATTAAAATCATCACCATATGGTTAATGCTGGGAGGAATATTTTTTCTAATGTAAAAGTCTAAGAAAAGAACCCTACTTGTTAACCAATATAAATGGAATAAATAGATGCCATGAAGAATTGCATCCATGATATTTTTAATTTTTTTTTATTTATGTGCTTTGGTTACTTAATCTCAAACCTGATTTAACAGTCATTTATATGTTCATTCTTCAACATTATATATGTGGTGAGCTATTGGAGACATTGGTGGGCCAAACACATCATCCTGTCCTGAGGGCATCTAAATCTCAAATCAGAGGGCCAGTGGCACAATGAATAAATCTCGAGTTTATAGTCTATGAAAATAAGTACATTTTAGAATGAACAGATGCTAAATAAAAGCATGGGAAGGGAAAGAAAGGTAATAGATGATGGACTGTTTTACATACACAAAAGAATGTAGGATCTTCAAAATTATATCTCTGTAGTAATAAAAACTCATCAAACACACACACACACACACACACACACACACACACACACATACACACACACACACACAAATCACACAAATACTGTTTACACTGAGTCCATAAGCCAGGGTCTGTAATAATCATTTAAAAAAACCCAATGTTTCTCCTGCTTATCTGCTCATTTAAACCACCGCTTGCTCTTGAAAAGAGCTTACTCCTAGGGAAGCAGCCATAAAGGTGGATAGCAGTATCCCTACAGGGAAAGGCTTGTCTTGGCAGGGACAGGAAAGTCACCTGCAGTAGTGTGTATGATAAAGGGATTCCTGTTTTACTGTGTCATTGGTGTGAAGTACCAAGGCACCAAGCGAGTGGGATAGGAGATGAGCTCACCTTAGTCTTGGGCTTGCTTTAGAAATGTGAGCTAAATGCACCTCTAGTCTTAATAAATTATATAATCTCTGATAGTTCTAGCCATGAAAAACAAATGATGGCACTATTGTGACTTGGATGTGAAATGTTCCCATAAGCTCATGTGCTGGAACACTTGCTTCCAAGCTGGTTTTGGATGGTGGTGTAATATTTAGGAGTTGGAGCCCTCCTGTAAGAAGTGATCTGCAGTGTTTGGGGCTGTGCAGAAATTCTGGGCCCCAGTGGGTTTGGGGCCTGTGTGCTCCAGGCAGGTGAAGGTCATGAAGGCATTGAGAACCAAGGACAAGCTAATTCTATCAACAAGACCAGAATTGATAGCTGACTCCCAAGCAGGAGATGAGCCACCTCTGACAACCTGCACCAGGGTGATGGAGACAGATACTGAGCATACTCACAAGCATCAAAGCAGAAATCCAAAGTTGCTAAGAGCTCAACACTATAGTAGATTGAAAGCACATCCACCAGTGTTCAAGGAATTTTGTGGAAGAGGGGGCAGAAAGATTGTAAGAGCCAAGGTGCCTTCGAATATCCAGAGACATTGCCCCTCCTCCCACAATGACCTACTGCTGCTCCCACAGCTCATAGCCCACCACAACCTGTGGTACGTAGCAGCAATCCCACGGAGGGATCACAATGGAAGACGACGTCACTGTCAGGTCTTAGCTGTGCATCTTCAGGTTCCATGCATCTTCTGAAGTTTTACACTGTAGTCTTCTCACTGGAGTTTGCCTCATAACTGTCAAACTGCAGTGGAATGGGAGGAGGGAAACGGTGGTACCAACACATGTTATTTATACAATTTTCTGTTTAATAAATTTCTAAAAAGAGGAACAAAGAGGGCTGGTCATATGGCACAGTGGTTAAGTCACTTGCCTGCAAAGTCTCCCCAGTGCCCACATAAAGCCAGATGCTGAAAGTGGTTGCATGCATCTGGAGTCTATTTGTGGGGACTGGAGGCCCTGCTGTGCCTATTCTTTCTGTCTCTCTCTGTTTGCAGATAAATAAAAAATAGATTTTAAAAATTAGTTCAGAACAAAAAAAAAAAAAAAGAAATGCTCCATAAGGAAAGGGTGGGAGAATGGTTAATCAAACTGAAGAAGCCATAAATTCAGGTATATGTGTGTGTGTGTGTGTGTGTGTGTGTGTGTGTGTGTGTGTGTGTGCTCGCGTGTGTGTGTGTTTGGGCAGAAATATGCCCAGAAGCCATAAGTTGTCACAGAAAAATTTCAGTGCCAAGTTTAGGATATTTCCCAGTAAGCTGTTGGTCAGTGAGGTCCTTGAGGTCCCCAAACAATACAAGCTAGCACCATGGTTCTTAGTTGCCCACCAGAACTAGATTGCAAGACCCCATTGGTGAAGACACCACATGCTTTCTTTGGGGGACACTGAGAAATCAAGCTAGAACTGAGCTGGAGACCTCCTCTGTGGGCTAGCAGTCACAGGGCTGGACAGAACTATGCAGCCTGAGAAAGGGGAAAAGTCATCAACTATCTTAATCAGCAGTAGACCCTGCAAGCTATCCACTGGGCCACTCAGGCAAGATATGCCCATTAGTGCAATAGGAGAGTGTCCTTCATGGAGGTAAGCCACTGCTCTGTAATTTGATATGAGGCCTGCTCCATGGGAGGAAATTCATGCCTTATACCTAAAACCTAGTCAAAAGCCTATGGCTGGGAATGTCACAAGCCCTGGAAGGGAGTCACTACTGTTGTTCGGCTACATGGATATTATTATGCCTATAAACTGCTCTCCAAATACTTATGCTAATGTTCATAGGTTGGTGGTGTTCTCACGTTTGTTAGAGAAGTCTCTCTTTTCAGATGGTAGTGACTGCTGGGGGGACTCAAAACTCATCAGAATGCTGTGAAGAAGTGAGAGTTGAATGTTCTGCACTGAATGGAACATCTCTATCACATCCTCCAATGGCTCAGTTACTTAGTGGAGCAGGTGGCAGAATCAGGGTAAGAGCCCAAGGGTAGGGAGCAGTGCTTTGGAATGCCATCACCCAGAGGTAAAGTGATCATATTCATAACCTCACAGCTGCTGTCATTATCTGCACCAGACCTGCATAGTATTGGGCCCCGCATCAGGTTGTCCTGGATGATAGAGCGAGTCAAAAAAGAGACTTCAATAGAAAGAAGAGTCGGGGAGACGTGAGGGGTCAGTGGAACAGGATAGAAGAGGGGGTAAAGTTGGGAACTGGGAGAGGATTATGTTATCTTTTAAATAAAGTTTTTTATAATAGGTTAAAAATATAATGTATCTTTTAGGATATACAGGAAAAAGTGCTCCAATGGGGACAGGCCTTGAGTTTTATAGTCGAGCCCCACATCCTGCCTACTTGCTGCTTCTTGAATGTGAGGGCCATGTGACCCATTTCCTCAGGCTCCTGCCACAGTTCTCCCCAAACCATAAGCCAAAGTAAAGCTTTCTTCCTTAAGTTGTTTTTGTCAGATATTTTATTGCAGCAATGAGAAAGGTTAGCAATAGCTGGGCATGGTGGCATACACCTTTAATTCTCACACATGGGAGACAGCTTTTAGGAGTCCGAGGCCATCCTGAAACTACATAGTGAATTCCAGGTCAGCCCAAGCTAGAGTGAGACTCTACCTCAAATTCCCCCATACCTATATAATGGGTAGAAGTAACATATACATAAGCGTACACACAAACACACAATTACACAGAAACAGCAACCTCAAAAAAATTTCCAAATATACTGTCAATAAGCTCTTATTTGAAAGAGAAAAAGCCTGATATGAGTTACACATGATTAGGAATCGATTTAAAGTAAGTGACTTAGGAATAGAGAAACGAAGGCATTAGAGGAGTTCTTTTGAGAGAGAGAGAGAGAAAACAATTACTATAAAGTCAAAACTGTAAATATTCTTCCAATTTGAATGCAAATGCAAGTTTAATTCTCACGAGATGGTTCTCAATTATACAGTACTAATCAAATAGAAAATGAGTTTAGGGAAGGGGATGAAAAACATGAGCCCACTAAATTGCTCATCGTAGAAGGGGGTGGGATTTTATATTAATCTTAGAAGCCAGAGAAAAAGTGATTCAAATATGTAAAAGTAACCGAAAAAAAAATTTTAAAGAGTGAGGTCCTTTCAAATAACTGCAAAAGAGTAAAAAACACAGAAGAAGCAAAATAAAAATAGACCAAGAAATAAACACGTGAACAAAAATTATATGATTCTGAATGGAAATGGTTAGTAATCATAAGACACAGTAAAAAAAACAAAACAAAAAAAACAAGATGACCAAGTCAGTTGGAAATAATGTTAACCCACTCTTGCATGTTGATTATTATATGCTAAGAGGTGATCCCTAGCATTTTAACATATCTTCATTTAATTTTACAAAAGAAGAAGCTGAAATTCAGGCCATTAAAGTACAAAGTTCTTGAAGCAGATCTCTTCACATATGGCATAGACATGAGGCACTGCCCATAAATGTGGCGGGGTGAGCAAAGTCTTCACCTAAGCCTTCCTTGTACCTGGAGAATGACCCTGTCATCACCCAATGATTCCATCAAGAGCTCAGAACATATATTGATAAGAAAAATACATGGAAATATATCTGAAAGATAACACTTCAGTTCCTGTTTTCATTTCGCGTGTCCCCAGAGTATAAAGATTGTCTGCACAGATCAGGTCAGAGGTATTAGCTAATTTCATCAAGGTCTTCCAACTCATACCAGGGAGGCACGAAACCAAGGGTTCATGCCCTGCCTCCTTGAGGAAACAACACAGATATGGGGACATGATAATCAATAAAGTGGTCTATTTTATTTTTTAAAATAATTCTGAATATTTCACAATTTTTCCCAACATATAAAAACTCCTGACTTCCCTACGATGTTCAATAGTAAACTCCTACTTCATGGTATATAAAACTAAGGGAGAGAGTGAACTGACAAAAAAAATTGTGTTAAAAATGTTATCAGAGAAATGAAAGAAACAAAGGAAATTGAGCTGGGAATATTAGTTCAAACAAACTTTATACCAGGCCAAATAATATTAAAGGAGAAAGAGTGTCATTTTACAATCCACGGTGAATATAAAATAGTCATGAAAATTTATTTGCTGAATAACATAACATCAAAATATATAAAGCTAAAAACGTTAGAAATAAAATGGAAAATGTCCAGAAACGCATTTGTTTTAGGAGAGAGTAACACAACTTTCAAACCCTTGGCAGATAAGATAGACTGAAAGTAGTAAACACTTGGGTAAATCCATTGTTTATCTTTTAAAATTGTACATATATATGTATATATACATAGTGTGTGTGTGTGTGTGTGTGTGTGTGTGTGTGTGTGTGTGTGCACACTCCTGCGGCTGGCTCACCGTATGCCTGCCTGCAGCATGGTGGTTTGCTTGCTTGCAGTGACTGGAGGGGAATGCTGGCTTTCCCCTCCATGGCTCTCCTGCCTATTCTTACCTTCTTACTTGGCAGGCAGTCCCTGACTGATCCAGGAGCTCACAGTGTGTTTGCAAGCCCTGCTCTTCTCCTAAGGCACTGGGTGCAGGATCAGGTCCATAATCTTGTGCAGGAAGTGCTCTTAACCACTGGACCCTGCTCCAGCCCCAGCTCTTTACCTTTAAGCTTTGTGAGTGTATGTGATGTATGTCTGTCTGCTTGGAGGGAGGAGCCCATCATCTCCCACCTGTGTGAAGCAGTAGCTCTGGCGTTTCCTGCTGGGTTGGCCAAGCTCATTGGCCCGTGAACTTCAGTTTCTCTTGTCTCTGCCTCCCATCCGCAGGTAGCTGTGCTGTGATGACAGACACGCGCTAACCCCTGCCAAATGGGGGCCAGGGATTTGAACTTTGTTCCTCATGCTTGTGGCCAACTTTTTATCCACGGAGCCATCTCCTCAGCCTGACTTTTTTTTTTTCTGAGACAAGATCTGGCCTTAATCCCAATTCTTCTATCAGGCATTACTAATGTGTGCCATCACAAATTAATAAGATATGTGTATATTAAGAAAAAATGCATCCTTCGTATCTAATGGAAGATTCATAAAATTTTACCTCATTATAAACCATGGAAATAAGCATGATAAAGCCCTTAAAATAGAGGTTTTATTATATCAACCATTTAGATGTGTTGTCAGGTAAATACGCTAAAAAGAAAGGTAAATAACAATGAAAATTCTCCAACAAGTTTTGAGTTAAAAATAATCTCTATGTTAACAGTTATTTAAATCTAAAGGTTCTATTTTATCATAAATGTATGTTATACTGCCTGAACTATTCCCCAAGAATAATGGCTAGTCAATTCCTTATTAAGTAGGAAGTAATAAAAGTAAACTGTTCAGTCAATTTTAGATTGAGAACCCAAAACTAACTCAGAGGAACGAGATAAATGCAAATGAAGAAGATAAGAACAGAAATAAATTGAAAACGAAAATAATTAGAGAAGAGACAGGAGAGATCAATTATTCCAAGAAGTTGTGTACAAACACATTCTTCTCTCCCCTGCCCAAGCACGTACACACACACACACACACACACACACACTCACCTTTGTCTCCTTTCCCTTCCTTTTTTCCCCACATCTGCTGGCTTCTCAAAATTATATAAAACAGATCAACAAGATCAATTTTGATTTTTGTGGTAATTAAGTAAAGCATGGAAAGTTTCTTTTCAACCTAAATCAGAAATAAGTGAGATTAGATAATTCCAGAGAAAACAAAGGTTTAAAAGTAAGAATGAATTATAACCCATAACTCTTAGTTAATACCTTGGAAAATTAGAAATTGAACTGATTTTTTTATTAAAGAAACAGAAAGATTGAAACTCGATTTAAAAAAAATCTCACAGCTAATTAATTGACTACACCCAGTAGCCATAAAAGACATACGCGTACATTGTCTTATGGCAGGCCGTTCCTCGGACCGTCCACAAACATGATGAAAAATTGTTCAGGAACTCAATGGTTCCAAAGCCTGATCCATTGTTTGGGTTTTAGCTAACTTCTGTTTCATTGCTTACTTTTGAAAATATATAAATCATACCCCAGAGACTCAGAAATGAAATGGGGGCAGGGGATGTTTCACTCTGGATAACTTCATTGCATGAAAAAAGTGAGATAAACAGTGGCAGAGAAAGTGATAATCAGAGGAGCTAGAGTGAGACCCCACCTTGAAAAACCAAAAAAAAAGAGAAAGTGAACTAAGCCCAGATCACAGCCTGGAGCCATATGTTGAAGAAACTGGGTGAGGGCTGTGGACACTGTTCACCCTCGCTCTGAAGAATAGGCCTCTCTTTCATTCCTTCTTAGATGAGGTGAATTAAAAGTAAATAAAAACACTCTGTTCCTAGGAGAAAAATAAGTGAAAAATAAGTGTTGATATATATGTGTATATATATATTCAATATTCTAATTTTTAAATATAAATGAAATAATCTAAGACATCTGAGACAATAAGCCATTTTGAAACAGAATCACAGTGGAACATGAGACACAGATATTAAGATAAACTCAGAGGTGCAAAAAAAGAGCATCTGGACATAAGAATAGAAAACAAGAAATGCCCAAAAGTTGTGGACTTTCAAATTTGCATTCAAGGCAATAAAGAACACAGCTGACATTTCAGAAAATGGGATGAAAGATCTGGTCAGGAAATATAAGAAAGACATTGAAGTCTTCCATACCTGCCTTACTAGGGTACTAGGGACATTTATTTCTTTATTTTTGATAATTTGGGATTCTCTTTTAATTTCCCATTTCTTTACTCTTCGTCCAAAATAAAGATTCCTTCAGAAGCCACGGAGCTGCTTTCTTCTGTGAACTCATGCGCCAACCTGCTGCATAGTTCTCACAACCTTCAAACATCTCTTGTCTTACTTTTACTTTCTAACCCCAATAATTTCTTTCTGAGCTAGCTCTGCCTCTCTTTCAATTTTTACCCTTTATATGCACAGCTTCTTATCTGATATGCACTTAAAAAGCAACAAAAATATTATTAGAAACGTGTGAAAAATGATTGAGAGCAAACACTAAATTTTACAAAATGGTGCTATTCAAGACCATGAAGAATTTATTTTTAAGAGTCATGAGGATCCTCATTTAACTCCTCAGCGGTAATTTTCTTAGTTTCTCTGTCATTATTCACTGTCATTCTACATGGTAGATTGAGTTAGTTATTTAAGTGTTCCTGTATGTAAAATCACCTTAATGAATATCGACTGAGAGACACATTTGCACAGCAGACTTGGGAGAATTCCTTGGAATACCAATATGACAAAATCATTGGGCTTCTTCTGACCAGTTCTTAAAGATTGCGTGACTATTAACTCCTAGTAGCTAAAACCTCATTCTGAGGAATAGTTGGGAGGACTAGAAAAGAGAGTGTGGGACATTTCTTTATGATGACTCCTCAACCCAGAGACTTAATTTTTCTCAAAGTTAGGGAGAGCCTGGGATTGTATTCCTTCTCCCAAGTTTCCTTTCCTTAAGCCAAAAGTAGTTCTGTGAATCCTGGAGGCATGTTATCTTTTTGATATGGCTCATGCCTGGAATTTTATTTTATAGGAGAGTTATAGAATAGTCATGGTGGGAAGAGGAGCTGGATGACTTCTGCCTAGAAGATGTCATTTATGTCATCTGAAGGCAGGTGCTAGACTCAGTTTTTATGGGGGGGGGGCAACCTTGAATTTTGGTTGCTTGTTCCCTAAAACTGTAAGTACAAAGTAAAGGTGTGCTTATGAGACAAACAGTTACTTGCTTGTTTATGATCAAACCCTAGCAGGGCCCTTTATGGAGTTTATCTTATGTAGCTCCAAATTGACAAGAGATGTAGTCTTTAAATACTGTAGCCTGATCTGTAATAGCAGGAGGGCTGAACTTGCTCTGGGAATGGTGTTTAAGCTTTCTTTCGTAGTTATGTTTACTTAGTGAATCATTGGGCATTGATTTTCTTTGCAAAATGAAGAGAAAGAAGAGGAGGATGAGGAAGAAGAGGATGATATAGTGCTCTCTGAAGAGAAGGAGAAAGGAAGAAAGGAGGGAAGGAAGAAAGGAAGAAAGAAAGAAAGAACGAACGAACGAACGAACGAAAGAAAGAAAGAAAGAAAGAAAGAAAGAAAGAAAGAAAGAAAGAAAGAAAGAAAGCAGAAATGTGCATGGCTTGCTTTCGGGAGACATTTAGATGTAAAAACCCACCATGATACCATGATCTGGTGCCCACCCTGAGTTAAAAGCAGGAACTATTGTTTTATGCCTCAGGCAAAGTTTGAAGGAAAATAAAACAATACAGACAAATAACCAGAGCTGGATTTTCTCTCTTTGGATTATGAGGGTGGTAAATCACTTTCTGAGCCATGGATCCTGGCTCCAGGAGCATGACACATGGTGTTAGGATTTTAAATTAGGAGTGATTTTTGGAAAAGTTTAGAATTTAACTCCCAATTCTGTGAGAGAGAAAAAAAACTAAACTTCCACAATTGACTCTTTTTATGCAAATTTATTTCAGTCTGATAGCGGAGTCAAAATTTAATGTGTGCCTCATGCCTTCCTTCCTTCCTTCATTTCCATTCTTTGTCTGGTTCAGCTCATGAAAGCTTCTCTTGCTCCTAGGGTTGGGGGTGAGTTTAGATCACACATGGATCCAAGTGCAAACTGGGTGTAAAAGACTCAACCGTGTTCAAAGCCTAGGGCAAAGCCAATCTCCCAGCTAAGATCAAATCTTTAGAGGGATTCTGGAGAGTCAGCCTGCCTCTACCTGGAAATGGCTGGCCTCTTCAAATTTCTTGCTTGGAGGAGAGTCACCAAGGCCCTTTTAATACCATTTTATGTAGAGGTTAGGGGACCCGAAATGGGCCGAATAGTACCTGGGGACTGCTAACTTGGGAGGCATGATTATGACCAGGACAGTAAGTACAAAGAGAAGGAAGAAGAGAGAGGCAAGGAGGACACCTTACTGGAATCACATTCTTATCTTTCTTTTTAAAATTTATTTTATGCACATATATGTATGTACGTGTGCATATATATATGCAAGTGGGTATGCTTGTGTGTGCAAGTGTATATTCTTGTGTGTGTGTGTGTGTGTGTGTGTGTGTGTGTGTGTGATTGCTCTCTAACTTATTTATTGACAACTAGATCTTACTGTTTGGGCTCATCTAACTAGCTCTGGTGCCCAGGGGAGAGCCTGTGTCTACCTTTTGAGTGCAGGATTGCAGGCTGGCCACCTTGCTGAACCATTATTTTCATGGGAGCTGGGCTGACCTTGGGGTTGGACATGAGTTTTGTGCAGCTCAAAGTTAGAGGCCTGTGAAGGTCTGTAGAAACTTGCAAGACTTTAACCCAACTGCTACAGTCCTGTAACCTTCTAGTCACAAGGATGGCCAGTGTAAGAGACAGCAATCTTGAGAGAAAGTTCCAATCCACTGAGTGAGAGATGCCTCTGTCTAAGGCAGCCTGGGAGCATATTTTTCAGACCCATGGATGGCAAGATTCACTTACTAAATTCAAATCGTAGCTCATGAATCCCCATCTGGTTGCACAGTCCCCAAAACATGGTGATCGACTCCATCGTTGGGTTCTGTCCTCAAATGCATCTGGGAAGATTGGCTAGCAACGATGTGGAAACTGTCTCTAACAATAGGTCAATTAATTACTGCATTTTAAGTAGCTTCTTCAAAAACAGCAATTAATTTCACTGCATTTTGGGGGATATTTTTCGTGTGTCACTTATCTATTTGAAATCACTGTTATTCTGGAAGATATGGAGACTTTATTATTTCTGAAAGCTTTATAAGAGATCATATTCTGCTTTTTTATAATGAATGTGGAGATAGAATTAGGTTTTAATTATCATTGGCACCTTTTCACTATTGGAAATAGATTTTAAAAGGCAGAAAATGAGAAGAATTCATACTGAAAACAGAGTTGATAAATGCTCAGAAAGACTGTTTATCCAAACATATCTAAATGCTATCAGATCAGAAAAAAAAAAAAAGAATCTAAACCAACACAGGCTATTTCTGTTTACTTATTAATATTCCTCATACTTTCCTGGTCTAATGGGTTAGGCCATATGTCTTTTCCCTAGTGGAAAAAAAAAAGCCAAAAGGCTATTTTCACCTGTTCTTTGAGCATTACCTCAGCTCTGGAAGTATTATCTTTCACTGGATTAGACTTTGTTGCTCTCCCATTTGTTTCCCCAACAAGCTATACAGAGAACTTGAGAGACTTTGATGCAAAGGGACAGTGAACAATAATCTTTCACTGCATGTATTATCTGGCCATGGGAACTGGCCAAATCTGAGTTCAGAGACAAACATAAATTGGGCATTTTATGCTGACCGCGACAGGACCTTCCTGATGATATCTGGTTTCATGCACTTTTCATCTGTATAGACTAGGGAATCTCTGATCAGCACTTCACCCTCTGGGCCATGCAACCCTTGGTTATGAAGGACTTCCTGTTCCCTGGAGAATTGTTACCAGTGCTCCTGGCCTTTGCCTACTAGATGCCAACAGTTCTCTCTCTCCCCTCAGTAAGGATGTCCAAAGACATCTTCGGAATTTCCTAAATACCTCCTGGGGTGCAACATCATATCTAATTACCAGTTGCTCATATAAGCATAGCCATAATAGATGTTAGATAGTTGATGAGTAGGTGGGCACATCAGCCTTACATTTCATTCTGCATTTGTCTACAATTGAATCTAACAATTGAAGTTATGAGCACAGGGACTATGCAATGTTTTAACATAGAACAGTGTTGTCTCCACATTCTTCATCAGCAGGTTTAAATCCTTTTGGCCAACCCAATAAAAAGAAAAACATAAACAATGCTCTTGTTTTAATTAACATTGATTGCTGTCAAGAGAAATGCATTTCCTATATAGTGATGTGTAGGCACTGTTAGCATGTACAGACTTAAAACCATTAGTTTTCATGGTCACTGGCATTTTGTGGTCCTGGGTCTTAGGTGGATTCAGGTCTGGGCTATCACAGAGCATCGTGGTGAGCAGCTATTCTAGTTTGGATCCCGAGTGTCTCTCAAAGTCTGATGGGTTGAAGGCTTACTCCCTGGACTGCAGTGCTCTGTGTGCGCTGGTAGTAGTGGGACCTTGAGGGGGTGGGGCCTCCCAGAAGGAAGCTAGGTCTTCCAACGTCGGTCCTTGAAGGAGATATTTGCACCCCAACCCTTTCTCATCTCTCACAGCTGCTTTGAGGTGAGTGTGTTGCACCATCATATGATCCCTGCTACACTCTGCCTTGTCACAGGCCCAAAGGCAGCAAGGTCAAGTGACCATGAACTTGAAAAACTATGGGCCACAATCGTTTCTTCGTCTTTAAATTTGACTTACAACAGATATTTTGTTACAGTTAAGCAAAACTCACACACCAGCCTTATATAGGAACCATGCTTTTATCTACAGTCAAACATAACATGAAATTGCAGGGATAAAAGTAATATGCTCATTTTAACTTTTTAAAAAAATTTAGTGTGTGTGTGTGTGTGTGTGTGTGTGTGTGTGTGTGTGTGTGTGTGTGTGGTATGCCAGGGCACATGTGCAGAGGTCAGAAGACAACTTTTAAAATATTTTTACTTATTTATTTGTAAGGAGAGAGAGAGTCAGAATGAGAGAATGGATGCACCTGGGCCTCAAGCCACTGCAAACGAACTCCAGATGCATGCACCATTTAATGCATCTGGCTTTAAGTGGGAACTAGGGAACCGAACCCAGGTCACTAGTCATTTGCATGCAAGAGCCTTAACTGCTGAGCCATCTCTCCAGTCCCTTTTTAACTTTTAAATGAAAGCATCAAGTTACTCTCAGAACATCTATCTAAACTAGGTTGCATTGCTACCAGAATTCAGTAGTATGCTAGTCAGACTTATTGATTGCTGTGGCCAAATACCTGAGACAAATATATGAAGAGAGGAAAGAATGAGCTAGTCTCATGGGTTTGGAGGTTGCAGTTCATCATGGTGTGCAGGGCATGTAGAGAGCGGAGACACAGTCACATCATGGACGACAGGAAGCAGAAGGAGAGTGCAAGCTTTGGAAGGCTTTTTCCTTTCCCTCCTTCATTCTGTTTGGTGGTCTAGTCTGTGAGATGATTGCACCCTCATTTGGAGTGGGTGCTCCCCCATTAATCTCTGGTCATGCCCTCACTACATCCCTAGGGAAGTGGTCTACTAATGCCCTGGGTGCTTCTCCATCAGGTGAAAGATTAGCCTTCACAGCAGTGTTCTGTAATTTTGTATAAAGCCAATTCAGTGAAAAGGAAAAGAGTATCTGGTTTTAATTAATTTATGTCCCATTGGCAATAGTCACAATGAGTGCATTTTCTTCTATTTGCTGACCCCCACCCCTTTTTTTGAGATTTTCTTCTTTCCCTGTGCCTGCTGCTACATTGGGTTGTCTTTTTCCTATTGATTTGTGTGACTTTTTAACATGCTCTGCATATTCTTTATCAGTTATACATGTTACCTAAGAGGAGGCTTGAAGATGCCATTCAGGAAGCATTGTTAAAGGGCAGCAGGTTAAAAAGCTGCTGTCTGAGATAATTAGTGAGCTTTCCTAGCCACGCTGGGCTCCTGTCTCCTTGTCTCCTCTCTCCATTAGGGATCTGGATGTCCAGTTACATTTGACATTGTCCCTCTTCAGACCATCCACCCCTCTGAACTCCTGATCTCCAGCATCCAGGAAATCTCTCACCTCCCTGCCTCTGAGCTCAGAGATCATGGCCTGTGTCTGCCCAAGAGAAGTACAACGGTGCCCTTTTCCCTCTCTGTCCCATCGAGCTTCCCCTTCCCCGGGCTCACATTCCCAAGCACGCAGCATAAAGCACGTGGCATATTAAGAAGTGTTGTAGTCAAACAAGGCTGGTGACATAAGCTTGCAAGACACTTGATGGAATTCCGTTGCGATGGAATAACTTTTCTCACTAGGGGCCAGGGTTTTTCTCCCAGAGCTCTGCTATTCCAACCTGCCAGGTGACCCTGGGAGAGAAGATGAAGCCAGCACATTCCCCAAACGCATTTGACAAGACACGACTTTTCCTAGAGTGTCTCTCAAGGCCACTCACCATGGAGGATGCTGCAGGGCATTTCGTTGTGATGCAGGCAACAAGGATGCACTCTGACAGCTGTCTCCTGCTCTTCCTGAACGTTTATTTATTTATTGCTTTGGTGGGTGAAGATATTCTGTGTCTTTTTTGCCTTATGTACATTCAGGGTATGATGGGGTTTTTTTTGCATGTGTATGTGTGATGTTCGTGTGTGTATGTGTGGTCTTACACATGTGTGGGCTGGTTTTCATGCACATGTGTACATATGGAGACCAGAGGTTGATGTCCAATGTCTTTCTCAGTTGCTCTTCCACCTCTTCTACTTTTGAAACAGTATTTATCACTGAGGATCTTCCTGTCTCCACCTCCCCAGTGTTCCGATTACGAGCATGTGGGCATATGCTGGTTTGTGGATGCCTGGATATGGACTCAGGTCCTGTGTGCATTTTACATTAACAATATTAAAGTAAATGTTAAAGTATTGCATGGCAAGTACTTTATTTTTTTTTTATTTTTTTTTAATTTATTGTCCATAATGAGTTACAACATTTAGTGGGCAAACAATGAGTTGTTATCCCCAATTCCCCACTGCCCTCCCCTCCCCCCTCCACTGGATAACCTCCTCCATGGGTCGTCTGGATCAGTCCTTGTGACAGGGGACCATGGCAAGTACTTTAACCCCTTGAGCCATCTTCCCAACAGCCTGCGATGGTTGATTTTGATTGTCAACTTGATTGGATTTAGAAATCTATGAAGGCGCTTCCAGAGAGGATTAACTCGTGGGGAAAAAGACCCTTGCTCTATATGGGTTGCACCATCCATTGGCTGGGAACTCTGGGTAAAATAAAAGGGGAAAAAGGACAATGCATTCCAGTGCAGAAACTCCCTCTCTACTTCCTGTCTGTCATGAGGTGAACGGCCCCTCTTGGCTGCATGCTCCTTGATGCCCGCATGGCACCATGATGTTCTGCCCGAGTATATGGGGACTGACAAACATGGTCTGAACCTTCTGAATCCATGAGTTCAGAGTTTTTCTTCCAGGTGTTTTGTATGCATTCGAGCATCTTGTGCTCTAGACATTGGGTGACAATTGCCAAGTGCCAACATCCATCAAGATTCGCTTGTGAATTGGGGTGTGGCCTCCCAGGAGAGTGCTATTTGCAGCTTTTCAGGCTGGAGTCTGATGATTATAGACTATAGGCAGCCCATGCCCCTGCCCCTGCCCCTGCCCCTGGGGGAAGTACATTACTGTAGAGTACTACCTGGAAATGATCAAATTCTGATTGTTATGAACTTTGAGGAAAACTGAATTAGGTAACAGGATGCATTAACACAGAGCAGGTATTCTAATGTGCTAAAACAGTATAATTTGTTTGCAATCTGAGACTTGACATATTGCAAAATGTTGGAGCAAACCAAAGTCTCAAGTGTTCTCTGATGCCCATTCATTGTTTGGAGAGACACATAGCAGTTGATATGGAAATGCTTTATGAAGCTCCCCTTCTCCCTGGGCTTCCTCCCAACTCTGATCCTGAAAGCAACACCCTGGGCCAGTGGAACAGGTCCTTCCTGACAACCCATTACACCTCGAAGTTTCTTTGACTCTTGCAGAAACACCCGCACTGCATGCTATTGAAGAGTCTGTCCCAGCAGGTAAGCCTGGCCTCCACCTCTGCAGAGCTGATGAGACCCCTCCCTAAAACTTCAGACTCCCACATCTTCTCTAGCTTTTCTCAGGCCCAACAGCAAAGGCTGATTCCTGCAGCTGGTTCAACTGTGTTATCTAAGGGGTTTGTTTCTGCCCATTCAGTTTCCTTGTTATCAACTTTATTCCTAGTGAACAAGTTTTATATTAAATTCTCTCTGCTCAAACAACTGGTGCTATAGTTAGGATATTAAATATCAATGGCCCCTGAGTTAACAGCTTGGTCCCAGTTTAGGGTGCTTTGGGTTGAAGCAAGTGAGGTTATCAGGCTCATGCCCTTGAATGTGACACCAGCCCATGGCTGGTCTCTTTTTGCTTCCTGGCTATCAGGAGGTAAGTAGCATCTCCACCGTGTGCTCCTGCCATGGCATATGGCACCACCAAAGGCTCCAAAGAAGGAGACCCATCACCCCGGAATCTGTGATCCAAGTAAATATTCCTTTCTACTTTCTAAGTTGTCTCAGATATTTTGTCACTATAATGAAAACCTTACAAAACCAGGTTGTTTTCTGTCTCCTGACTTGTCCTTCACTGATAAAAGAAAGAGGAAAGACAGAAGTGGAAAGGAAGGAACGGATTGGGAGGAAGTTGGAAGGTTATCAGTCTTCTGAGTCTATGCCTTGGTTCATCTCTGAAACTCAGGTGCCATCAGGCAGAACATGGTTGGCTTGCATGAGACCTTCTGCAAGAAGTTTGAGCATTTAGAGTGCTATGCTTGTCTCCCCAAAACACAATAACCTATTTAGCACAGACAGGTTTATTAATCATATGTCTCTTCTATTCCTCCTGGGATTGGCTGTTCAAATGTGTTTTTCTTTAAGGTGATGGAAAGTCATCAGTAATTCATTAACGTGTTCTGGTGATGTTGATTGCTGTTATAATAATTATTACAGTGTAGTATTAGGTAATAGGTATTAACATTGTCTCTTTTATGAGAAACTATTAATTAGCCATACACACTTTTGGGAAAGATTAAACTGGGAGCTTGGTGTTAGGTAGCTGTTTGTTTCATGAGTTCAGATGATGGGGGAGGGGAGGTGGAGGTCTTTCCTACTATAGGGTGCATGAATGAGAAATCAGACAGGTTGAATCACCTTTCACTCACTCATAGGCCCTGGTCTGTTCCCTTAAGCTTCCTGCTCTTGGTATCTAGCTTTCTGAACTATAGATATAAGAATGTTCTTACAAGCCCCCTAAGTGCACAACATTAAAGCAGCCTTATTACTCACCCACCACGACTCAGGGAACTGAGCGGAAGAGGGGGCGGAAAGATTGTGAGAGCCGTGGTGGGGGAGACTATCCAGAGGCATGGCACCCATCAGTAACAACACTCTTGGGCCAGGAGAACCAGGCTGAGTACTAGGCTATACATGGTCCCCTGCCACAAGGACTGATCCAAATGACCCACGGAAGAGGATATCCAGCTGATTGGGGAATGGGGAGGGGGGGATTGGGGAATTGGGGATAACAACTCATTGCTTGCCCACTAAATAATGTAACTCATTATGGTCAATATATATATATATATATATATTATATATATATATATATATATATATATATATATTTAAAAAAAAGAATGTTCTTACAGATTTTCAGCTGACTAAAGATAAGAAAACTTAGCACATTGTCTTGGAGAGCTCAATATCTATGGTTTCCTCCATGGATGGTTCCTGGAGCTACAAATTACAGCCTCAAAGGGCTTCTTTTATTTTCTCATTCCCAACATTATTTTTCCTGGTGAGTCTTCAAACAGGTATATAGAAAAATGAGGTGGATAGATTTCATCTTTATGTGCCAGTGTGATCCTGACCGTTCATGTCCCTTTCTGGGTGCTTCATAAATATTCACTGGGGAAATGTATCTATTTGGGTTTGGGGTCATAAAGACTGAAAATGGAATCCATGATGATAACAATTACCTTCTCATCACTGCAACAAAACACCTGACCAAAAGCAGCTGGTGGGAGGAAAGGTTTACTTTGGCTTCCAGTCTCAAGGGGAAGTGTCATCCCGGTGGGGAAAGCAAGGCAGAGCAGAGGCTGGGCATCACATCTTGTCACAGCATCTGGGAGGGAGCAGCAAGAGTGAACTGTCTCTGACATGGGGCAAGGGGAACTTGGATTATAACATCCCAAGACAAGCTCCAAGCAACAATTCCTTCCAACAAAGCTTTGCTTCCCAAACTCTACCAGCTAGAGATTGAGTATGAGGCCTAGGTCATAAACACATGAGGTCATGGGGAACAGTGACTCTCAAACCACCACAATGATCCAACACTGTGTAAACTGGGTAAGAGCCAGATGTCTCCAGGCCTTTCCTTTTCTCTTCTGTAAACATGGACAATAACATCTGTCTTACTGGGTTTCCAGTAGCAATCTCTAGGAAGCTTGTTAAATAAGATACACAGTCCAAGGCCTGTCCCTGAGGACTTTGCATCAGTAGGTTGGAGATGGGCTCTGAGAGTTATGTTTGAGGAAGCTGGGTGCCTTAGGTATGTGTCCTACACAGCACATTTTGAGAAATGCTGTATGTGTGGTTCCTCAGTGTGAGCCCTAGGGTGCGAGGGCTGAGGACAGATCGACTGGCCAATGTGCTGTAGCTAGATGCCTGTCGCGATTTGGTGCATTGATTCTGGTCCCTTACCTCTGTCCACGGCTGCTCCTGCCAAGTGCTCACCTGATACACATTGCTGGCTCCCCAGGGTCCACTCTTGGTCCACACTTCTTTACTGCCTCTTCCCTCTCTAAGGTGGAGTCAGGAGTGGTTCCAGCTTCTCCTGTTGCCATCTTCGTGTCTCTCCTTAGGATTGGAAAAGTCCATATTTCTGGAGTTCAATCTTATGATGAGAAGAGCCCACAATTTCTGAGACAACAAAGCTCAGAGCTCCAGGCCATCTGTCCTTAATAAATCCTCTGACCTTCATTCTCTTCCTTACCTAGAAAAGGTATTAAAGAAAATTTGCTCTTCTGGTTACCATGACAAGAAAATGGGAAGGAGGAAGGGATGGAAGTCCATGCCCCCAGGGTATTCACTGTCTTCCTCCCACGAAAGTCTAATGGTCATGAGTGCAGGAAGATTTGGTCTCTTCATTCACTAGCATACCCTAAGCCTCCATGACAGGGCCGTCATGCTGCTGTGCTTTCTGATGGGGAAATGGATCCTACTGGAAATTAAGGCTCTGGAATATGCAATGACTGGGAATGATACAGCAGCAGTCGGCCTGAGCATACCTGGACTACAACCCTTCCCACACCCTCACCACCCACAGGGAACTCCACAAACCCATCTGGGACAGGCTGAGGGACCAGGGTGCTGAGGGCTTGCTCCTGAATTCCTGAGCTGCTCTTCTCTGCTCCCCACTGACTGTCTCTCATACATAACGGTGTGTGGACTCATTAAAATGCAACTGTGTGATTCATCGACATTATTGGGCAGAGCAGTTAGATAAAATAATGGGGGAGAATTAGTATTTGCAAAGACAAGTAGTATTGATCTTTCCACCTCATCAAGGGGCTAAATGCACACGTGTTAGCCACACACCCTGATGCCAGAGATCCCCTGGGAACGAGATTGGGTGGTGTTTTTTTTTCTCTCTCTCTCTCCCCTTCTCTCTCATATGATCCATGATCTTTACATTTTGCCCACAGTCATGAAAGCTAATGGCATCATTTTCATGCATGGACACGAGCCTGCCAGCTGACAGTGGTTAGCAATTCTTATTACAAATATATCTTCTAATTCCCAAGCTAGAATTGTAAAGCTCTTCTATAGTGACACTGAACCAAAATATCGAAATTGCTGAAGCCTTTAAAGAAAGCAGCAGCAAAAGGTTGAGGAACGCCTTTTCAGTAACGCTGCAGGGAGGCTCTGCAGAATACAGATGTGATGTCTTCCTGCCTTTGCCTGTCACCTCGGATCACCCGGGGAATCAGGCTCCAAACTTCCCCTGCCTTTGGCAGGAATTGAGTAGGGAGAGGAAGAAACGGGAAAAGAGAGGGCGGGAGAGAGGGGGAGAGGAAGAGAGAAAGCACAGAGAAATCTCTTTGAAAAGGAACTTCTGCATGGTTTTGATGGTTGCTGCTCTCTGGATATGGAGGAACTGTAGTTTGGAAATGGAAATGAGAAAGCTAGGTGTGCAGCAGACACAACTCACTTCTTTATTTGCGCTGTGCCAGGAATTGAACACAGGACTTCATGCATGCTAGGCAAGTTCCATACCAGTGAACTCCGCTCACAGCTCCATGGCTCTCTCAAAAGAACTCTTTTCCAGCCCTGGTTCCACTCACCTTGGCTCCTTCTTTAAGACACTCTAATAGCTTCTTCCACCTCAAGACAAGGTTGTCTCTTTCAGGCTCTTCCTGTCCCCCATAGTTCTCTCACAGAAGAGTGCAGAGAGGTGAGAAACATCCCAGCTCTGAAGCTGGGCTTCTCTTTGAGGTGTATAACTTGTGACTTAGGACGTGTCGCCTCTTCCAGGGTTATTGGTATCGCCACTCAAGTGGGCATGGTTGTGTTTGCTTTCTGGAATGGTTTGTGGGTTAAACAAGAGGACTGAATGATAGATGAGTGCCAATTGTCTTTTCCTTTTTTTTTTTTTTAATTTTGACCCAGGACTTTGCATTACACTAAGCCCTCGGTACTTTATTATTTTTATTATGATGCTTTATAGAGACATGGTCTTGCTATGTAGCTGAGACGAGGCTCAAATTTGTGATCGTCTTTCCTCAGCCTCCTGAGTGTTAGGATGTGTGCCAGCACGTCCAGCTGCTACTTGATTTTTATTTATTTAGTTTTTAATTTTTAGTGTGTGTGTGTGTGTGTGTGTGTGTGTGTGTGTGTGTGTGGTGAGTATATGTGGAGTGGTGTGATATTTATATGTATAGTGCATATGTGTGTATATATGCACATGTGTTGTCCATGTGTGCAGAGGCCAGAGGAGAACGTTGGGTGTCTTCTTCTTCTAGAGTTCCTCAGTGTTGTTTCCTGTAGACAGAGTCTCTCACTGAACCTAGAGCTGCCAATATTTCAGTCAGACTGTCAAACCAGTAAGCTCCAGTGAGTCTTCTGTCTCTGCCCTCCATAAGACTGGCGTTATAAGCATGAATGGCCATGGTTGGCTTTTCACATGGGTGCTGGAGATCAAACTCAGGCCCTCTCAGGCCTTCATGCTCCAGAAGTGTGGTGACTTGAATTAGGTGTCCTCAATAAACTCATATGTCCTAAATGTTTGAACCCCAGCTGATAGCATTTTGGGGTGTGCATCCTTGCTGGCAGTGGACTTTGATAGTTTATTAGCCCTAGCTTGCCAGTGTTCGTTAGGACCACTCTCCTGCCGCTGTTGTCCACCTTCTGTGGCAGAGGTGATGTCCAGCCTCTGCTCATGCCATGCCTTTCCCCTGCCATCCGGAGCTTCCCTTGAGACTGTAAGGCAAAATAAACCCTTTCCTCCCATCAGCTGTTTCTGGTCAGGTATTTGTCCCAGCAACGAGAGGACAATAGTAAGCAAGCACACTTACCCACCAATGCATCTCCTCAAGCCTTTTGATTGTGGTGTGTGTGTGTGTGTGTGTGTGTGTGTGTGTGTGTGTGTGTGTGTTTTGGGTGTGTGGGGGGGTGCAGGAATGGATGTGCCACAGTGTGCATGTGGAGGTCAGAGGACAACCTCCAGGATCTATCCTCGCCTTCTACTTTGTTCGGGGTAGGGTCTCTCTTTTTATTTGCTGCTGTGTTTGCTAGGGTAGCTGTCCTGTGAGCTTCTTGATTCTCCTATCTCTGTCTCCCTCTCACTGCAGGTGTCCTGGGATTGCAGACACTTGCATTATATATCAAGCTTTATGGGGAATCCAAAGTCAAGTTTTCAGGCTTGCATAACAAGCACATTACTCACGGAGCCATCTCCTTGGGGAGCTGTCGGGTGCTAGAACTCTGCCTCTCCTCAGCTCCCTTGAGCTCTGTGTGCTGACTCTCTGCTGCAGGCAGGCTCCATCTTAGTGGCCAGGGCCATGGAAGGCGGCAACCCTGAAGCAGAATCACGTCCTGGGGCTCAGGCTGGAATGCATTGGGGAAATCTGTCTCTCTTGTGATCCTTCAAAGCCCCCTTATCTGCATCATTGCTTTACACGGTTTTTTATTAGCCACTACCAACCAGATCTGAAAATACTAAATGGGAAATTGTCAGAAATAAGCAACTAGTAAGTTTTAAATGGCCACCATCCTGAGAAGCATGGCGAAATCTTATATCATCTCACCTGGAGTGTCAGTCATCTCTTTGCTGAATGTGTCCACATTGTATATGCTACCTGACCGACACTGCCATGGCTCCAGGATCCAGGGTCACGCCTTCTGATGCATGTGGTGAGCGGTGCTCACATTCATCTCACTTCATCTCATCATGCAGGCATGTTATCACCTCCGATAAGAAAGGTGCTACAGTATATTAAGAAAGACTACATTCATATAACTTTGATGACAATATAGTTATAATCACCTAACTTTATTATGCATTTTTAGAAAGATTTCACCATGTATTCCAGAGGGCTGGTGACTTACCACCCTCCTGCCTCAGCCTTCTAAGTGTTGGTATAGCAGGTATGCACTGGTATGTACAGGTATGCTCTATTTTATCATCTATTGTTGTTAATCTCTTACCATGTCCAGCTTTACCATAGTGCGCATATTTAAGAAGAAAACACAATATCTATAGATTTTTGGTATTATGCATAATTTCAGGCATCCCCTGGGATCTTGGGACACATCCCCTAGGGATGAGGAGGGAGGCTGAATTAGTTTCAAAGAAGCCTGCTTTGGCATGCTTGGGCAGCACTTTCTGGGCGTGGATCTCGTGTGGATGATCAGATGGTCACATGCTGGCATGTCCACTCAAAGCACTCCATAGTGAGGGTGGTCAAAGGATGCTGGGTCCCTAGGCCTCTAGGAAATAGAAAGGGACATGTCCCATAGAAGCGGGCTGCTGGAAGAAGGAAAGGGGGACAATCCTTTGAAGGTCAAAACCAAAAGCTATTCATTGCAAGGCCAAACACAGCTGCATAAATGAATTAACCAGCTAGCAAGTGAATGATGGTGGTTTTGTGCAAACAGCCCTGGTGTGGGAATAGGGGGAATCAACTTCATGTCCCAGGGTCTCTATAAATGTGGGTGACTTCATACCTGCTGACCTTCCTTGTCTGGGCCTGATGTCCCTTCTGGGCTATAGAATTTTTCTGGTTGGATTAGAAGCTCTCCAAGGCCCTTTCTAACTTTACATGTCTATTATCTCATACTATTGCTCATTAAGAAACGAAGTCTAAGTTAATTGAAACCGGGCTCTTTCGGCAGGCTCTGGAGAAAATAGTATAGATATCTATAGGTTAAATAGAAGAGGAAGTAATGACAGGCTTTCCTTGGCTTAGGGAATAGTAACTCAGAGAATGAAAAATAAGTAAGACTAGCCATTCTGCTTGGGACATCACTGTGCTCTCTTTGGAGAAGATACGGTCAAGAAGGGACATTCTGCAAATTGATTGTGGGAGGACCTGCTTGTCCTATAGGAAAGACAATCTGGAGACAAGAACAGGCAGAGAAAGCATACTTTATTCTCTCTCAGTGTTAAACTGTAGATGATAGATCAGCATTATTACATTGACTAGAAGAGGAAACAGAGGCTTAAGATGATGAATGAACTTGGTCTTGACTTGCAGCCAGGTCTGGGGTCAGAGACCCCATGATTCCTTCCCCAGACCCTGTGGGAAGGTCTAGTCAGTTCATGTCACCATGTGCATGCTTTGGTGCTGGGACAGGCCAACCTTAAGAGGAGAGACTGAGTCAGGTCATTCAATATTCAATAGCCAAGTGCGAGCAAGCCAAGGGGTTGGCAGTCTACCTCATAACCTCATGGCTATGAAAGCTCAGAGCCTGGCTCTTTTCTGAATCCCACCATCCTCTCTTCTTCCTGTCTAAATGTGCCCAGCACAGGTTCTCAAGAGCCGTAGCAGAGCTGAGTCTCTGAGTCTGTGAGGTGGGCAGCCATTCACTGCCCAGTGGAGCCCCTTCATGGCTTCTGCTTGCTTCCTTGTTGGCTTCTCCTCTCTCCTGAGTGATGTCTTCCATCCCTGACATTTTCCTTAATTCATTGTCTCTTGTGATTCCATTTACTTTTTTTAATTAATATGTATTATCCATAATGAGTTACATTTTTTAGTGGAATTCCTCCTCTTCCCAGCTCTCTACTTTTCTGCCCACCTGTATCACCTCCCTTTCCTCATGTCTCACCTGCCTTGAATTTTCCTCTCCTTCTCCTCTCTTTTGCTCTCTCTGGCTCCTGTGCACTTGGATTCTTTCATCACAGGGCTCAGCTGGCTCCCTCCCTGCCAGGACCATCTCCTCCTTAGCTAGTGTCTGTCTTGCTGTGAATCTCTACATCCCTGGGCTGCCTGACAGCCCTAGGCCTTGACCTCTAAATAGAGCTACCAAAGACAGACTTGCTCATTCTTTCCCCAAACACTGCCTCTCAGCCTAGAAGAATTGGTGATAATCCCTCTTACCCACAAGACGACAGCCTGGAATTTTAGAGAGTGGAGTTTTAATGAGCAAGAAACTTAGATGTGTGTTGGACCCCAGCTCTGCTCTTTGGCCAGCATGTGTCCTTCAATCTATAGCCTTCTCTCCCAGGGGACTCCACTTGTATTGTCCTGCCATGTTTCATAATGCCTGGGAGAACCTCAGAGACCACCATCCACAATGTGGGTTCTCAGTGGATGCTTTCCTTGGATTCCCACTTGTTCTAGTCTGTTCCGGGGGTATCCCTTTGTCATTTCATCCCCCGACTCCACATTCAAGGAACATTTGTTGGGCACCTACTGTGTACCTGGCATTACATTACATGCTATGCAAAAACCAAGCGCCTACTGTATACCTGGCATTGCATCATGTGCTATCCAAATACCACACAGTGGAGATCAAGCTGAGTGTGGCTCCTCTTAGCATTGTGTCCCTGTTCCATGGGCAAAATCAGACAAGCACGGGAGAGCTGGTGATGCTGGAGGGGTGGGCTCCAAAGGACCCTGTGGGCCTGGGCCTAGAGAGGTGCCCAGCCATAGGCTGCTCTGAGCCAATGACCTCTTAAGTGGTGACACTGAAGAAAATGTTAGATTTTCTTGATTAAAAAAGTGCTCTGGGCCATGTGGAAAAGTCAAAAAGAACATTTCTCCCCTTCCCTGCTTCCCCAGGAGAACACACCTTCATGCCTGAGGATGAAGCCCAGCTTTGAGCATACCTCCAAAGTTCCTGTTCTTCCTTCTGTACCCTTCCAGGGAGCGTGACTCACCAGCTGTCTCCTCCTTTCACTGACCAGGGAGTGTTTCATCTTTGACATCTTGGAGTCCAGTGTCAAACTTTAACTATGAACAACTGTCAGTAAGTTATTTACTCACATTTAATTTATTTATTTCAGTGTTGGCGATCAAACCACATGCAAGGAAAGGCCTCTACTACTGAGCTACACCCTTGGCTCATAGTAGGCATTGTTGAGCTCTGATGGGTGTGTGGATAGATGGATGGAAGGATAGAATAAAAAAATAAATGAAAGAAAGGTATCCAGGTATGATCAGAGCTTTGGGACAGCCTATGGGTTCTTCACCAATCTCAATTCCTTTCATAAACACCACTTCCACCTTGTAAGTGTTCTGGGAATCTGAAGAAGGCTGATCTGTCATTATCTAAGCCTGCAAAGAACTCTTTTTTTATCCAAGAAATCAAAGTAACTCCAAACGCTGGGCATGTTTCTGTGTGTTTCCTGCAAGCCGAGGCCCGAATTTCGAGAAGTAATCAATTCCAATTGATTGGCAAAATCCAGCCCGTATTCTCTGGGCCAACTTTGGATGGGGAAGTTCATTAAAAGCGGGCCTCTGGCAAGCTCAACACCCCTTGGTGGTGCAGTAATCAGGGTTTTGCTATGCCAAGTCTCAGGGTCTGCCCTAAAGAGTCCCTGGCATGGTTTTCTAGGGACTTGCCCATCTGCAACAGCATTTTTTGTAAATGAGTAATTTGACCATGATGGAAATCCATGAGGAGCTCTCTGAGCTTGGCCAGAAAAGGGTTTAGAGAGAACTGGATGAGAGCCTGTAGGGGAGTGGAGACCCCATCCTCCCCCTGCTTCCCGCATTCACAGGCGCTCCCCTGCACAGAGATTTCTCCTGGCGCCACCATCAGGAATGCTCTTTGGCCCTTGACAGGAAAAGAGACCTCTTGGGAACCCTAAGGCCCCTTGGAAGGGACAGACCCACATCCCACTCAATGTTTGCTCTTAGAGGCTCCAAGGAGCCAGGAAGGTGTAAATTTCTTTCTGAATCTGCACAGAACAGCAACTTCTGGAAGTCATCATCTCGGAAAGCAACTGGCACCAGGCCTCAGCATGAGCTTACCAACCCCAAAGCAAGAGGCTGACTTTAAGTAATATTTATGGGGTGTTCATTGTGTGCCAAGCTCTGTGCTGGGCTGTTAATGTGCAGAGCCACTTTCACCAACGTCATAGAAACCTCCAGAGCTGGTGGTCATTGAAACCATCATTTTAAAAATAAATCTCAGTTATTTAAAAAAAATGAACACACTCACATGGAAATTCTCAAAGTTTATGCAAAGCAAATGTAACGTTTTTTTCTTAAAGATGTGGGGCTAGGGGTTTGTGAGAAGGGTTTGAATTTTTACTTTACAGTGTAGATAGGCTACTCATAAATCTAAGTAGTTATTAAAATGCTTATACTATATAAATTTTGGAACATATAAAGAAAATGACCACAGATTAGATATGATTGACATTTGCATTTTCATCCAAAGACCCATGTTAACATAGATAAATGTCAAGGCATATTTTGCTCAAATTTAATTCTGGTTCCTGTTATTCCTGAATTTCTGAAGGTGTGTTCTATGCTCCCCTCAGTCCTGGAATCCTAGGATCCACGCTTGGATGAGGCAGGGACATGGTGACTTCCTGGACCTCTGCACCTGGAAATTCACAGTCAGTTTGCTTAGAGCATCTATTTGCTTACTAAAGGCTTCTTTGTTGTGTTTTGTTTTATTTTTAGACTCAAATAGTGGAATGCCAGAACAGGACGGGGGAAAAGTTCACAGTTGATGGAGACAAAAGAGTCCAGTTTGTACAGAGAATTGAACACCAACAACAGCAGAATGTCCTTACCACCAACATGGGTTTGAACATTCAGCCACTGACCTTTCTGGCTAAAATAAACTACTTCCAGTTAGGGGCCTTGTTGTAGAGGCCTTTGTGGAAGGTCTGGAAGTGGCTTCTTGGAGCAAGTTCCTTAGGTATGGATTTGAGGGCATTTGAGCTACTTTAAGGTCTTAGGAACCCCTTGACTGCACACCCCAACACCCGAACCAAATCTTCAAGCATAGAGCAAATTGCTTTGCAGGCAGAGAGAGCCTTGAGCCTCCTGCCAGCAAATCTTCCTGCATGTCATTGCACAGGCCTCTGGCCAGAAGGAGACTCAGCCTTGCTGCACCACAGGAAAGTCGCTCCCGGGCTTTAGATAAGCCTCCTAAGTCACACAGTGCTCCCTGATGGAGCTGGAGAGGCCTGGACTTTCCCTGGCAGTAACACTGGCTTGTGGAAGACACAAAATACCGCTGCTGTGGGTGCTATGTCAGGGCCTCTGGGGGTTCCCTTTTGAAATAAAGCCTTGCAGTGAATGGAGGGGTCAGAGAACAATGAATGGAGCAGTCCTTCCAGCAAGTATCTCTGGAGACCTTCCTCCAGGTTGAGGATGGCACCTGGCAGCTGGCTGGAGTGGGAGGAAGAAGCAGCTCAGGCCTCGTGCCTTTCTGCTGAAACTCTCCTAAGCAGATCTTGAGGTGGGTTGGTGAAGGGGAGGTTGAGGACAGGAGAGGGAAAGCCGCACACAGTGACCCAGCAGACAACAGGAGATCCATTTTGAATGTCCCTCCTCCATTTTGCATTCATTTCTTCTCACCTAAATAATGTTGGTTCACTAGAGAAAGGCCAAGCCTCTACCTCTACTCTTAAATTCTCTTGTTTTAACAGGAGGCTGTGACCTCTGGCCTGCCTGCAACACATCGTGGCAGGATTACATGATGGGACAAAACTAGTTCCCTTGGAACAGCTCAAACAGTGAAGGAGGAAGAACAAGAAGCTTGGATGGGCCGTTGAAGGACGTGCCCACAGTAAACTGAAGGTAGAGGCTCTGCCATTGTACAGTGAAACTCAGCTGGGGACTAAGCCTTTGACACACAGGCCTTTGGGGGACATCCCAGATCCAAACTGTAGTGACTTGTTATCTGAAGATGGGAAACTGCCTTTGATGGTCAAATATGAGCCTTCATTGGGTCAGCCTGTCCCTGGTGACATTCTTTCCAAAAGCTCAGTCCATTCAAGTTGTTCAAAGCCAGCGGTCCCCATTTCCCCATCCTGTATCCAAATTCTATATTTATGACCATTTGTGGAACCCATTACGACACTTGGGTGAAAAGGGCATACAATGATTGCTTCAAGTTTTGTGTCCTAATGATCAGTGAGGGCAACTATTCTTCAATCTGCATTGACCTTCTTCTGTGTTTGTGTTTCTATGACCTGCCAATATAAATTCTTAAGTTATTATTCTGGTGGCATGTTTAGTCTTTTACTATTGATCTATAGACATTTCTATATGTTCTCATTATTAATCTTTGAGCCGCTATATATTCTGCTATATATTTGGGGATATTTTTCATCTAACTTTTCATTCAGAGTTTTAATCTTCCCTTTCATATTGTTTGTGAGTTAAAAGTCCTGATTTTACCAAATATTGCAAATATGTTTCTCCTTCTTCAAGTCATTCAATGTTTACTTGTTCAATCATAATAATTCTGGAATTTATTTTTTGTGAATGATATTGTGTAGGAACTAGATAGGAGTCTACTTAGTTATGTCAAAGAGAGAGCCAGTTCTCACATCACTGATTGAATGGTCCAGCATGTCACGGTTGATTTGTAATGCATCCTTTGTCATGAAAGAGGTTTCTATATGTGTTTATCTACATGAGATCTATACATAAAACACACATATGTAAGTGTGCAAAATATATACCTATGTCTCTGGATTCTCTTGATATGATTTTAGTGGAAATAAAGGAGGATGAGGGAGGTGTTATAGGTTTGGTGCCATTTTTGACTAGCAGCTTATATTAATAGCAGGATTTTAATAAGCCTGTATGGCTTCATGCTTATGTAGTTGGTCATGGCTGCCTGTCACTTGCAGGCCAGTATTCTGGAGACAAGAGTTGATAGGAAGGAATAGGGTTTATTCAAAAGCTAAGAATCTTGAGGAGATAGGAGGGGAAACTTCTTCAAAACTGAATCTTGGGAAATGAGGGGCTCAAAGGGCTTTTGTAGGGATGGAAAAGAGATTCAAGACAGGAGACTGAAAGCTCTATGCTAAGTGGGGTGTTTATCAGCCAGAGCCCACAGTCCCTTTTTTCTTATTTTCCAGAACAACACAATAGATCTTGACATCCTGAGGTTAGCTAAACTCTAATTCTTTTTATACAGACATATTCATAGAACTAAAGACTGGAGAGGTATGACAAAGGTCATCATTTGTTCTGGGTTCTGCAGATTTAAAAAAGATTTAGCAGTTAACATCTTAACTATCTAGTTGGATTGGGGTTACAACCCTTGGAACTCCGTCACTAGAAGCTTCTCAAATGATCTGACCTGATCACATACTTAGCAGGTAAATGCCTTCTTGCTGTTACCTGGGGTTCATTTTTTTCTGGAAACTTAGTTCTTACTGAGTGTGAGGACAAGATGTCTTAAAGTTTAGAGACGCAACATAATCAAGTGAGTATCTAAAATTCTGGGTTGTGTCATGGAAGAGAAACCGGAGTAGGAAACGGATGATATCCAAACACAGGATGTAGTGTGGTCAGAAGTATCGTACCAATGCAGATGCCTTCATTCTGACAAGTCGGCCAGGCCTTTAGAAGATTGCATTAGGGGAATTGAATGAATAGCCAATAGGAATGCTTCTTATTATCTTTAAAACTTTTTAGTAAATAGAAAATTGTTCAAAGACAAAAGGTTTACGTAAACTTTAAAAAGGTTGCCATGTAAAATGAGTGGGACTGCGTGTGTGCAAACGTGAGTTTCTCTCCGCATTCAGAGGTGTCTAGGGAGGGGCAGCATGTGAAGTGTCCACGCTCTGGAGATCTGGTGTACAGGAAGTCTTCATGCGTCTGCAAGTTTCGCACTCAATACTCAAGTTTCACACTCAACTCACATTTAATGAGCTTTGTCTCTAAGCAGGCTCAAGTCATCCAGGTGCAATTCTGGAAAAGTAAGAAGGTTGAGTAGAAAGAAAATGGTGTGAATTGAAGGCCAATGAACTATAAACTATTGTCCTTTGGCTCTTAAATTCCTGGCCTCTCAGTTTACTTACCTGTAAAATGGGAACTAAAAGTCTGTTGCTACCAGGGCTGCTTGTGATGACTGAATGGGAAAACGTGTACTAGAAGTTCCTCCTGGTCTCTGGCTGATGCAGTGCTCAGGAAGCACAGCTCCATTCTTACCTCGTCCCACTCCGAATGCATTGAACTCCCACTCACAAAATGAGCCTGGATGACAGCTGAAATCTCATTTACAGTTCATCAGTGTCACCTTCCACGCTGTCCACCCCTCAGTGCTACCCTTCTTTCTAGGTGCTGGGGACAATAAGGAACAGGCAATACCTCGCTGTAATGTGAAATGTAATCTGTCCAGGATAATAATGACGGGGCGGACTTCTGAGTAGAATGCAATTTTAGCAGGCTCAGGGTCACAAATAGCATAGCAGGGAATAAAGCAAACAGTGTCGAATTTCCTAAAAAGCAGGTACTAGGTCCTCATGGGTAAAGATGGGCCGTACCCCGGGGTGAAAAGTAGACAGGTAGAGAAGTGGGAGCTTTGGGAGGGCACCCACACCACACAGTGCTGTATTGCCTGCAAAAGCACCTCGTGGAATTGGGTGCTGTACCACCTAGAGAGGGTGCTCAGAAAACCCAGGTCCCATCCTGGCTCTACTAGGCATCAACTGAGAGATTGAATAATTAATCCCTCTAGGCTTCTGCTCCGCCTGCGGAAGGGGGACAGGATTCAATGAATCAGTAGGATCTATAGCATCCAATGCAATATAATTTTTAATGAATTTCATTAAATTAGTTGCATAGACGATATTGCTAGGAGTCATGTTCTGAGAGAGAACATTCGGAAAATCCAGGGCCTTAATGCCACTCTACTTCCCAGGCCAAATGGTCTGCTTTGCTTTCTATCTTGCCTACACCTCATGTATATTTCATGATATAAAAAACTATTACATAATTTAAAGAAACCTAAGGCAACCACTCTGAGAGCAAGTTTATGTTAACAAGTTTATTGAATGAAGAAAAAAAAAGAACCCAACCCAAGCACATTCATCATGCTGATGTAGAGACAGCAAAAGACACAGAAATTCCTTGTGACATTGAACTTCAAAACCCATTCCCAGATATAGCTGTGGTGGCTCACACTGGAATCCCAGCACTTGGGAGGCTTAGTCAAGCTGACCACAAGTTCAAGGACAGCCTGGGAAGCATCGGGAGAACTTGTTTCATAAAACCAAAATAATAATAATATCCATTTTAAAACCGTTCCATTTGCACTCAGGCAGCTTATAAACTATCCCTTCTATATCTCCCCTTTCTACCTGCTCAGGTGCTCTCTTCTCTGAGGTTCCCATCCTGGAGCCCGGGTTTTACTTTCACAGGAAGTTCCTTAGAGGATATTCCTCCTACCCATCTTTCTATCTAAGGAGGCAGAACAACCCGTCTTCTCCTCAAAGTGCCTTTCTGCACATGGAATTCTCAGACTACCCTTTCTTTCCTACTAATTTTTATTTTCCTCAGTCTTTTCCCATACCAGGCACTCAACACATGCTCAGATACTCTTCACCTTCCTTGACATGCTTACTCTGCATTTCTTCATCCCCTCAAATGGGACAATTATTTTCTGCAGGTGTCCTGGTAATCCCGGAGCATGTTCAGGTACACCCCTCCTGCCTGCTGCCTTGGCTCTCTGGCCCACACAGCTGGTACCTTTGAGGACCTAATCTCGTCCAATAGTCATAAGCTTTCATCAGTTTCATAGAGATCAGAGTCCAGGTGGAAGAGAAAGTGTTGGGTCAGGTAAAGACACTACTGAAGTTCTAACACAGGCCCTAGGGGACACCACACATGGCCCTGGTGTCCCTCACTGGGTCTGGATGCATGCAGGGGTGGGGACTAATGTCACAAGCTAACCACCATGATCCAGACAGTCATTTACCTTCCTTTCTGCTGGGCTGCTTGGCTTCCAGGTGAAGGCTGAGTTTACAGAAATGGAGTCAGACTAGACAAAGTGCTCTGGGGATTCTGTCATTCGTGGGCCAAGGGTCATAAGAAGGTCGTAGCCTCCTTCTCCTGCTTCCTCTCAGAGCTGCAGAAGGCGTCTTCCGACTTCTGTTGCCAGTCCCTGGTCACCAAAGCCAGAAAATTCTTCTTGCATCTCACTGTGACACTTGACACGACTGGCAACATATGGAAATCAGCTCTGTCTGCCTGTAGAAGTGTTTTTCAGTTTTCAGGCCTCAGAAAGTGTTGAAATGCAGACAAGTCTCTCTCCTGCCCTGGAGACTAGACTGTTCACAACACAGGTCTCAAATAACTTGTCAAAATCAAGTGAGGGAGGGCAGCAAGGGGCTACCTAGGGCTTGTGGCCTTAGGAAGTGGGGAACCCACAAGGCACATTAGGTCAGCTACCTTTTAACCCCTCCCATTACTGCGGGTGAAATACCTCTCTCATCTCCCTAATTACACTCCCTCCCGGTGGCCTGCCGAATTCCTTTCATCTCTTTGCTTCCCGTGGACTAAGGTTTGCTCCATGAGCTTGGAGGAGTTCACTGACTCCCTAGACCACAAATGCCATCACCTGTTAGAGAGAGAAGGGGGAACATTGTGCTGAGTTAATGGGAGGATGAGAGAGTTTCTTTCTCTGAAACAGAGAAAGAAAAGGCCAAATTAGCAGAAAAGGTTAGGAAAGCACTATGCAAATCACATTGTTGATTTTACAGATGTAAGTTGGTGCCTTCTCCATGGACTCTCTCTTTCTCTGTCTGTCTCTCGCTATCGCTCTTGCTCTCTCTCATCTTATATGTATCCTTCTGGTAGAACAGATAGCCTTTATAAATGTAAATTCATCTTACAAAAGAGTAATTTGTGTGTTTGTATTTTTTCAAGATAATCTGTAGGCCAGGGGCATATCTAGTTGTGGGGGGGGGGGTCTGTGTCCTGGTCTCCTACAGTTCATATCATGACAGGACACTCTTTTGCAATTGTCTTTCCTTTCAATTTCTCCTTCCCTTTGTCCTTCCATCCTTTCCTAATTTTTTTTTTGCAAGATTTATACCTGATCCTTTTTGGAAGGCATTCTAGATTCTAAAGAAGATGTTAACTGCTAAATCATCTTTAGATTTATAGAACCCAGAACATCTGATGACCTTTGTACCTCCCCTCCTTAGTCTTCAACTCTATAAATCACCATGGGGTTTAATTTGCAGAAAACTAATTTAAGAAAAGACAGGAACCAGCTTTAAGAGGTTAAGGTCCGTTGCAGTGCTCTGTTCTGTCCAGAGGAAAAGAAGACACAAGCCCTGGATGATGAAGACCCCATCAGGGTACAGCCATCCTCCCCTTTCCCTTCCTATAAAAGCCCTAGAACCCCTGAGACCCTGAGACTCAGCCTCTTCATCTTCTTGAGATAGATGACTCTTCCAATGAATCTGATTCCTTCCTATCAATGCCTCTTCTGAACACTGGTCTTTAAATGGCGGGCAGCCTCGGCTTCAGCTCTGTAGCAATATCTTGGGTTATTGCCTGAGCCTGATTACTGTGGAATTCCTAGTAGCCTGCCACAGACCCAATATGTTTGAGATTCTCCTCAAGTTGTTTCCTAGCATGCTTGTATCCCCAGCACATATAGCTTCCCTTTTGGGACACAGTATATTTGATAACTCTTGCTTGTATTGGATAACTTCTAAGATCTTGAAATGGAAAGGTATAAGGATGAGAATTTTTTAAATATATTATTTATTTATTTATTTGCCAGTAGAGAGATAGAGGAGAGACAGAGAATGGGTATGCCAGGGCATCCAGCTACTGCAAATGAACTCCAGACACTTGCACCACTTTGTGCATCTGGTTTTATGTGAGTGCTGGGGAATCAAACTTGGGTCATTAGGTTTTGCAGCGAAGTGCCTTAACCGCTGAGTAATCTCTCCAGCCCAAGGATCAGAAATGTGGAGTTTAAACATCTTTTCTCTTTTTTGAGACTCATTTTATTTTGAAGATTCATTGCACTGAATTGATATCCTCTCCTCTCATCAGTGAGGTAATACCACATCTGTTTGCTGAGTGCTCTTGAAGGCTACATCTCCTTTCTTTGTTAATCCTTTTGGAAGCTCATTGCAAGCTCACCCATCTGTTCCTTATACCCCAATTCTGTGGACAGGTCCAGTGCAGAAAGCCTAATAACCACACATCATCAAGGCTGTGAGCTTGCTTCTGATAGAGGAGGTCAAGCCACACTTTGCATATTTAAAATGTATTTTTCCTAACTTGCTCTCTCATAACAATAGAAGAACCAAATCGCATCCTCATTCGCTTCAAAGAGAAATAGTGATGTTTATTTCCCCCTCCTCTTTATTTTTTTATTTTTCTTGCATTGGCAGGAGATTTAGTTTTGCTTAAAGGAAACACAGATGATGCTAATGAGACCACAGTGTCTTAATTTGCATATTAGATGAGATAAATATTGAGCTAATTAACACTGAGGATGAATTCTCATTGCTTGGTACATTGTTCTATGGCAATCCTAGCTCACTGCTGCTTACCCAGGAGCAGAACAATTTGAAGGGACACTCATGTCCCCACAAATATTTTGGGTCAACTAATAATCTCCCCAGAATTCTAGAAGATGCAATCCCAAAACCCTCTATGCCTTGTTTCAGCCTTGAATGGCTACCCATCTCCTAAGTGGTTTTAGGGTCTTAGCTCCTGAGGAGGGAATGTCATAGGTAGGTAGACATTAGGCTTAGAAGCCTTTGCAGGAAGGACCTCCCAACTCCTGTTTCCCTGGTAACATTAGAAAGAGAAGAGATATTTTTCGAAGAAGAGCAGAGTTCTTTGGTCCTGGGTGCTTGTCACTTGGTGGAGAGATCACCCCTCACCTATGCTAAGGAGTGGGAAGAATAATTATCCTCTTAATGAGACAATGTGCTGAACCAAGAAGCCCCTCCCTCGCTACTGCATTTGCCCAAAGACTCTGCACAGCCAGCCTGCTTTTCTGAGTTCCAACTCAAAAATGTAGCTTCTTGTCCTTTCTTTTCTTTAAAGCCTGCTCTCTTTCCCTGGCACCCAGCTCCGTGCCCCTGAGCCAGCAGTCCCCTTTCTTATGAGAGATTCTCCCACTCTCAGAAGTCTTTTCTATAGTTTCTGTATTTTTTTAAATATTATCCCTAATAAAGACAACTTTTACTCTCCTCGCTGCCTTGCCTGCATTCCTTAATTCTTCTTTGGGGTGTGGCATGAACTCAAGAGAGAGGTCAACAACTCTCAAAAATCCCACAACATAATTTTAATTTATAGTAAATCATGTGTCTCCTCTCAGATCAACTGTGACCCTACTGGCAAGTGGTAACAACAGAGAGGATCTGTACAGAGGGCAGAGCAGAGTGGAGTAGGGGAATCTGTAGGGTTCTGGGGCACAGAGCAGAAAGCATAAATTGGCCTGGAGCAGTCACTTATTCTAGAAGCAGGCCTGGCTAATCCAAACATATTCAGACCCATTGAGTCAGGTATAAGGATCATTGCCATGGGAAAATGATGTCGGGCTCAACTCCAAGCACAGCATGAACATGTAGGAATTACTAGACAGTGAGCAGAGTGGTCAGTGCATGGGAAATAGGTAAGAGATGCTGGCTAAGCCGATTGTGATGGTTAGTCCTGATGGTCAACTTGGTTGGAACAGGAAGCAAGAAAGAGACCAATGTTTGGGCTGCTCTGTGTGGATCTTTCAGGGAAGGATCAACTGAGGAAGACCCTCTCCCAGAGTGGGCAGCCCCCCCCCCAGTGACAGCTGGGGTACAGGGAGGTCTCTGGGAAAAGTAGTGCTATTTGCTTACCTGTCTCCACTTCCTGCTCGTGAGTGGATCTTTCCCGTTGTCACTGCTGTGGCTGCCTTGTCATTTGGACTAATGACGGCTGCTCTCCTGAAATCTGCCGAGCTTTCGACTGTTGAGGTGTTCAGCCTTCTGGATTGAGAATCCACTGTGTTCTCAGCCTCTCCAGAGAGCAGACAATCATTATTGAACTACCGGCCTATATTGTATAGGCCAATATAATAAATCCCCTTTGGTTTCTCTCTTTCTTTTTCTCTCTCTCTTGCTCTCACTCTCTCTCTCTCTCTCTCAACATATATATATGCATGCATGCATCTGTCTGTCTGTCTGTCTGTCTATCTTGCTAAATATAGGCCAGATAATCCACACTACCAGAGAAATCAATGATGGAGGTGGGGAACCTGACCAGGCATCAAGGGTGGAGGGTTCTTGTTACACTGACTTAGCAAAGCTCTTGACTGAAACCCAATTTCCTAAGGAAAGGCACAAATGGACCTAGGAGAAGGCTCACTAGCTTGACAATGGTTTGGCCAAAGCAAGAATCTTTCTGGATACCTTATCTAGACCTGTGTGAAATGGGAAGGCATTATACCTTGTAATGAGAAGACAGCAATAGTAGAACATGATATCCAGTTTGGGGCCTGTTACATGTTTTGTGAAGGTGACCCCGTTGAAGAAAAAGAAAGGATAAACATTTTTTTATGAATGGAAGTAATATTTCCTATCTAATACATTTCAGTGAATTAAATATACGTAATTAAATTTAAAAGAAATTAAAGGAATAAAAAAAGCAAATGCTCGGCTCCAGGCTTTGCCACGGCTCTCGCTCTGCCTGCTTGACCCTCTCCTCAAAGCCAGGGAGGCACAGTCTGTTTGCACCGGGATTTTGCTGGTTTGGCCACTCGATTCCTTCTCCTCCAACATTCTGAATCGCTGCCCTGCCTTCCCCAATGCTTGCTCAACTTTCAACTTCTGAGTGTTAAGCTTTGCTCTGCCTTTTGTGTTTTAATTGCTTTCTCTCGTGCTTTTAATGAGCAATCAGGGCTATTTCTTTATTGAGGACCTGCTGGCAAATTTCAAGCAGAGTGTGCGCCTATGAGAGGAACAGGTGAAATCGCATGCTATGGCGTGATTAGCTGTGGGGAGGCCCAGAATGGCCATCTATCTAAGGGAAAATGTCCACTTAACTCGCAGCCTTAATTCAAAGGAAATGTCAAGTACTCAACAATATGCTCTGTGGCAATTGAAGAAAAAATTGGAAAGAAGGTTACAGAAAATAACTGAGGTGATAGCCACTGTGGGGAAATTAGCTTTAGGTAGCGTGGACGCCTGTGAGTGTCCATTCGCGTGCGTGTTTAATGTCCAGCATTACTTATCAAAATCAACTCCCTAGCAACAAGCAAGCAGGGAATACGGGCAGCGAGAGAGATAAATTGGGAGAGGGCCCCAACCCATCACTGTACTAATATGGGCACATTACATTTTAGGATTGCCAGGAAGGAATGGTTCTTTTTGTCCCAAATCTTGTTTCATTTGGTTGACTTGTAATGATGCTGCCAGTGGGGTATTTTTTTCTTCAAATTTCTATATTTTCCTATAACAACCCTGCTGGCCTGCACTCAGTCGGTTGCTAATACTTGCATGTTGATTGGCTGACACAGGCGAGGGAGGACCATCCAATGAGTTTCCTCCCTAAAGGCCTGGAAGCACCCTGCCTTCAATTAGTACCTTTCCTTCTAGCTGGAGCTCTTCAGTATGACAAAGGCATCGGGTTAAAAAGGGACATGGGGAATAGTCTTCACAGTGCCACAGATGTCACACATGTCCCGAGCTCTCAGAGACAGCTGAGCTCCATGATAGCTAACATGCCTTCGTATGGGGCTCCCCAGTGCCTTGAAGGGCAAACTGGGATTTAGAACTCAAACAACGATTGGCTCAAATGGGCAATTTGATTGCTTAGGTCCAATTGAGCAAGAATTGTCTATGAGTTAATTTTAAGAACCCATCAAAGTAGCAAATGATAATACTCTATTCCCACCACCCCAAAGCTATGGAGAAATGACTGGCCTCATTCAACAGGAAGAATGGGCATTTGAAATATCTGAGGATTCCATTATGTCCATGAAAACATGGTGGGGTGATCATGTCATCTGGAGTTGTGGGGGTGTCTGTGTTCTTGGTTCTTTCCAGCATTGTACACTCCTTGTCAATCTGAGCCCCTTGTTTTTTCATGTGTCATTCCCATACGTACTTTGAAGTGCGTCTGTGAGGTGGGTGTCATACACGAGAGAAATTTCTCCACAGTCCTGGAGGCTATAAGTTCTCCTCATCTCTCCTCCGTTTGCATATGATGCCTTGTTTCTGTCTTCAGATGGCTGTCCTTCCATCCAGGCATACCTGTGTCTTAGCCTCCTCTTCTTCGATGAGGAACTATCCAAGAATCTTACTTGGACTTAGTTGCCGTTTTGAAGTCCCACCTCCAAGTACAGCCACATTCTCTTCAAGTGCTGCGTCCTGCAGTTAACTTTTCGTTGCAGACAAATACCTGAGCAGAAGTAGCTTATGGGAGGGAAGGGTTGATTTTTGGCTTGCAAGATTCCAGGGAAGCAAAGTAGCTTGCCTCATGGTGGCTTTCGATAAAGAGAGCAAGTGATGAATGAAGGAGTCTGGCACAAAATACACCCTTCAAGGGTTTACTCCCAATGATTTCTCATTTCTTCCTACTAAAATGTCCATGTCCTCCACAAGAGCCCATTAAGCTATGAATCTATTAAGAGATCAATTTGTTGATGATTGTAAAGTTGCCGTGATCCAATCACCTCCCATAGCTCTCTAAACACTGTTGCATTGGGCCAAGTCTTCAACACACAGGCTTTGGGAGGCCTTTTCCATATAACATAGACCGTAACAGCCTCCTTATGGGAGTAGCAGCCTCCAGGGCCAGGCCAGGAGAGGATATAGCTTCCACAAACCATTACCTACTATTGCTGAAATTCACTATACTGTTGATAGTGTTCTAAGGACGGTTTTATGCATGACCCCAGGCTGAGGTGATGGCATAGGAGTTTGAAAAATGTCGAATTCTGGGGGGAGTCTTCAACTGTTTGGTTTTGCAATTTTCATCCTTGATCCATATCTCCTTCTGTTTGTGCAGCTCAGTTACCTCTATTAAGAGATATATGAAGAGGGGGCGGAAAGATTGTGAGAGCCGTGGGAGATGGTCCGGAGGCATAGCACCTATCAGTAACAACACACTTGGGTAAGGAAGACCGAGATGAGTACTAAGATATACAGGATCCCTTGCCACAAGGACTAATACAGACAGCCCACGAAGGAGGATATACAACTGATCAGGGATGGGGAGGGGGGGAAGTGGGGAGTTTGGGATAACAACGCATGGTTTGCCCACTAAATAATGTAACTCATTATGGATAATAA
>PVHP010005624.1:0-64182 GCA_004024765.1 Zapus hudsonius
GGGAAAACCTTGGACTAGAGAGATGGCTCATCTGTTAAAGGCACTTGCTTGCAAAGTCTTTTGGCCCAGGTTCAGTTCCCCAGGATCCACATAAAGCCAAATGCATAAGGTGGTGCATGTGTCTGGAGTTCATTTGTAATGTTAGAAGGCTCTGATGCGCTCTTACTCATTTTCTGTCTTCTCTTCCATCTGTCTCTTTCATATGTGTGTGTGTGCGTGTGTGTGCATGCGTGCGTGCGTGCGTGTGTGTGTGTGTGTGTGTGTGTGTGTGTGTGTGTAAGGGAAAGATTCTGGCAGCAGTTGTCAGAAAGAATTACTGGCAGAGGTCAACTAAATGCAGAGCTCACTTGGGCTATCTCTGGCTGCTGTGGTTTGAGTATGGTTTTTCTTCCAGAGGTTCATGTGTTAGAAATTTGTTCCCAGTGTTAAGAGGTGGCAGGACTTTTAAGAGGTGGAGCCTTGTGGAAGGGAATACTGCTGTTCTCATGTACTTAACCAGACTTAACATTTAACCATTGGCCTTTTCCCTTTCCATTTCTACACTATGTTGTGACACGGTCAGAGGGACCATCCAACCACCAAAACTGAGCCAGAACAACCTCTCTTTTTTGTTGCTTGTTTATTTGATTTTTGTTTTTCAAGGTAGGGTCTCATTCTAGCCCAGGCTGACCTGGAATTCACTATATAGTCTCAGGGTGACCTCGAGCTCGCAGCAATCCTCTTACCTCTGCCTACGAGTGCTGGAATTAAAGGTGTGCACCACCACGCCCGGCTCTTTTTATTTAATTAGTAGTTTTATTATTTGCAAGCAGAGAGAGAATGAGCATGCGAGGACCTCTAGCCACTGCAAATGAAATCCAGATGCACGCACCCTTTTTTTGTTTCTAGCTTAATGTGGGTACTGGGGAATCAAACTTGGTCATTAAGGTTTGAAGGCAAGCACCTGAACCTTTTTTTTTTTTTAATAAAGCAGCTAGCCTAAGGGAGCTTGTTACTGCAACAGGAAATAGACAAATACAGTGGACTACATGAAAGATGATGCCATCTCTCTAAGCCAGTGGCAGCAGGAAGAAGGGGCGGAAAGATCAGATAGCTCAGCATGGCTGGATGACAGCTAGATATAGGAAATAAACAAGGAGCAATGGATTTCACAAAGTGGGGAGGGGCACAGGAAGGCCTGGTCCTGGTGGAGCCAGAGCTGTGGGTGGAGTCCAGGGCCTGGGAGGAAGCTGGAGCTACTTGGGCCCACATGGCAGCCCCTGGCTCTGCTGCTGACACCTGCTCCCAGGCCTTGATGTCTCCATTTCCATCCCCCTCCCTCTGCCTCACTGACTTTGGAGGTGATTAGTAATAAAACTTTAACAAGCATCCATAGGTGCGTCTCCCTGTCACTTTTATGAGGCCATTTCCTGAGCAAAGATATAGGAGCGCCTTCGGTCTGCACCAGTCTCGGCTTCAGCCTCAGCAGATCCCAGACACCTGCAGGGGCTAAGTGGGACTACATGGAAGAGACTAGAACATGCTTAGTTCAACTGAATCCAAAAAAGGCAAACACAGTCCTGTTTGTCTCCAAGGTCTCTTTGGAACTTGTCACCGGGGAGCTGGGGCAATCGCTCGGTGGATAAAGCACTTTCCACACATGCGTGAGGACCAGGGTCCAGATGTCCAGCACTCAAATAAATACCAAGTAGGCATGACAACCCTTGTCTGTAATTCCAGCACTCAGGAGACAAAGACAGGGGATTCCCTGGAAGAAGTTGGCTTGCTAGAGTAGCTGAATTGGCCAGCTCTGAGTCAAATGACAGAGCTAATATAATGACAGAGCTAATATAATAAATAAAAATTTAAAAAAAGTGGAGCTGAGTATGGTGGTCTCTCCTTTAATCCCAGCACTTGGGAGACAGAGGTAGGAGATCACTTTGAGTTTAAGGCCAGCCTGGGACCACATAGTGAATTCCAAGTCAGCCTGGACTAGAGCGAGACCTTCCTTGAAAAACTAAAACTAGAAAGTCAAGTGGAGAGTGATTAAGGAATACACCACATGTCAACCTCTGACACCCACAGGCACACGCACCTGCATACATGTACACTCACACCGTAAAAGAAAACAGAAAAGGAAACTGTCACTGGGAAGTCTGAAGCCATTTGCACTGCCTGTGCCATTACAAGTGGGGGGTGTTTCTCCTGGTTTTGCCTCCTCTCTGTCACTCCTCCTCTCCATTCTCTCCTTAGAGTTGCTGTCCTGGTCCATTTGTTCAGTATGTACCAATGCCATCACAGAGAACACCGGGGATTCAGTCAAGACTTGTGCTTGCTCCCTTGCTTTGGGGAGCTAGTGACCTGAATGGGGCTAGGAATAACAGGCACCCACCCATCAAGTAAAGAAAACACATTGAGGGGCTGGAGAGATGGCTTAGGGATTAAGGCACTTGCCTGCAAAGCCTAATGGCCTGGGTTTGATTCCCAGTACCCATGTAAAGCCAGATGCACAGTGACACATATATCTGGAGTTTGTTTGCAACAACTGGAGAACTAGAGGCCCTGGTGCACCCATTCTCTCTCTCTCTCTCTCTCTCTCTCTCTCTCTCTCTCTCTCTCTCTCTCTCTCTCTCTCTCTCTGCTTGCAAATAAATAATATTTAAAAAAACACATTGTGACCCAGTTCTCAGAAGCATGAACGAATGTTGTGGTGGTACAGTAGGGCACTGTATGAGGTCGGGGTGTGAAGAGAAGATGAGGAGTTTAATAAACATGCTTTTTTTTTTTTATGAGCTGGGGTGGGGAGAAGACAGCCTTTTCTTTCCTGATAAGGTCCTATGTCCTCTGGGGAAAGGTCAGGATGGGCTTGGCTCCCTGACTTGGCAGAGTGAAGTGACCCGTCAGATCTCTGCTGCAGGAGGGGACTGAAGTGGCACTGTGATTGAGACAAGACTAGGACTCAGGGTACAAAGCTTTCCTCCCCCCCCCCACTCCCATGATGGCCTGTTTCAAGGCCATCCAGGGAAGTGGGGCCAGGTGAACAGGAAGAGGGGGGCTGCTGTATTCAACATTACTCACTCCTCCCTCATTCTTGGAATTCTCTGGAACTCTGTTGTTTCCTGTGGGATGACATAGTGGGAAGGCAGCTCAGAGTTGCACAGACTTGGTTTCAAATCTTAGATGACCCATTTGAACCCCTAATCACACCTTAGGCAAACTACCCTCTTCTGAAAACCAGAGATAATAAAATCTATTTCCCAAGGTCATGTGAGCCAGCCTTGAGGTTCAGGGACAGTCTCCACATAAGCCCTTACTTTAGTTCCCTTCTCCCCTACTCCTACCTTCCCTAACCTCTCTGAGTGTTCCTTCTAGCTTTGTTCTGGGGCTCCTTTTCTCCCATGAGCCCCTGGGGTCCTCAGGGCTCGTATCACCCACATCTGTTGTCTTCTTTTGCATCTGCCTCCTGGGTTACAGCTGCCTGGAGATTCCAATCAATTCAACCTCTGTCAGCGAATCCCCTTTGGAGCTCTCCTGGGCCCTGGGGATTCAGAACAGAGTTTCACCCACTAGCCTCATTTTCTTCTGTTCATTTATAACTGAGAATCTGCCAAGAATTTGGGGAGTAAGAGCTAAATATTGGTGCCCTTTTTCTGCTCAGTCATCTCTCCCTTGGGCCACTGCACCATTGCAGTAGCCTTCTTAGAACCCTGCTTTGGGGGTTCAGGAAAAGTCCTTAAACTCCAAACCCTGAGTTCATATCTGTTTTTTAAAATATTTTATTTATTCATTTTCAAGCAGAGAAATACAGAGAGAGAGAGAGAGAGAGAGAGAGAGAGAGAGAGAGAGAGGGAGAGTGCACCAGAGCCACCACCTTGTAGGTCTGGCTTATGTGGGTCCTGGGGAATTGAACCCCGGGGGCCTTAGGCACTGGAGACAAGTGCCTTAACCGCTGAGCCATCTCTCCAGCCCTCATATCTGTTTCAACAAAGAATTGGAATAAAACAGACTGAGAATATATATATATATATATATATATATATAGAGAGAGAGAGAGAGAGAGAGATATTAAAAACTATCTCTTGTCTTTCTCTAAACTGCCTAACAAAGCTACCTGACTCCCTCTCATTCATAGGTTTGCAACAACTTTGGCTGGTCACTGGACTTTCCCAAATTAGAGAGGGCTTTTCAAGAAATATGATGCTTGGATCCCTGCCCAGTCATTCTATTTTAATTGATCCTGTGGTCTGAGCAACAGCATTTTAAAATTCTGTATCACACAAGATGGAGAAAGCTGTTTTGTTTCTTGCCTCTGTTCTCATCCCCCAATTAGCCTGTTCTGCTCCACACCTGCAGCCAAGGTGAATTTAGAAAACACAGTTCTGAGCAGGGTGTGTTGTCTCAAACCACAATCCCGGCACTCAGGAGGCTGAGGCAGGAGGATTGCCAACCTAGTTCCCTGCCAGCCTGAGGTACAGAAAGAGACAGAGACAGAGAGAAGGGGGGAGGGAGGGAGGGAGGGAGGGAGGGAGGGAAGGAAGGAAGGAAGGAAGGAAGGAAGGAAGGAAGGAAGGAAGGAAGGAAGGAAGGAAGGAAGGAAGGAAGGAAGGAAGGAAGGAAGGGGCCCAGGGTGATGATTCAGTGGCTAAAGCACTTATGCAAGTGTGAGCACCTGCGTTTGGATCCCCAGGCCCTGAAAGTCAGAAGTAGTAGCTGGCTCCTGTAATCTCAGCACATCTATGGGGAGCTGGGAGGTGGAGAGAGAATTCCCTGGAAGCTCGTGGATCAGCTAATGTGGCAAATAGCAGAGAACAAGAGACTCAAACAGGATGAACAGCAAGGACTCACACCTGAAAGGTTGTCCTCTGACCTCCACGTGTGAGCCATGGCATGCACATGCCCACATTCATGTGCACGAATGCCCACATGAACGCCACATAGACATACACACACTAAATAAATAAATAGGATGTAAGGAGGGAGGCCAAGAAGGAAGTATTCCCTTGCTTATCTGCCCCTTAGGTTATAAATTCCTATAGAACAAGGACTTTGGAGAGTCAACGGATGTCCCCAGTTTGGGTCCTGACCTGTGTAAAGTGCTCTATCCGCATTCTGTGAATGAATTCATCAATCAACTAGTAATCCACAAGCTGGCAGGCACATGTTAGTTGTGTGCCTAGGACTATGTGGGTAAATGATAGCATTTACTATGGAGCCAAAAGAATAAGACTAGTTGGTACAAATGTAGAAGCCTGGAGAGAAAACAGGGCGGCAGAGAGGGTGCTAAGGGGGGAGTCGGGAAGGAGAGCAAAGAGAGGTCAGGAAGGCAGGGTTTCCTGAGAGGTGAATTATCAGAGGGACCACCATGGGCCGGGCAAGCACCTCAGCTCAGAGTAATGGAGTTAGGGAGGAAGGCCCAGGCAGAGCTGAGGAGAGCAATGGAAGCTGCTTCATCTGCCCCCAGGAAGTGCGGCTGCGGACCAGCAGGCCCATTCCTCAGCAGCTAATGCCCCCAGTCTAACACAATTTCCCCTTCCTCCTCCCTCTGCCCAGGCAGGGGAGGTTGTGCGGAGGGCAAGCATGCCCCGCAGCTGGGAGGCTGGAAATCCAATGAGGAGCTTCTCTCCGCATTAGCCCGAGCTGCCCTTAGCTCGAGGGGCTGGCAGGGGACCGAGAGGTGCTTGCTGCTTGCGGGCTGCCTTCCCCGGATGCCAATGGGACTTGACCCGGGGACCCTGCCCTCCTCACCCTCTGACCCCATCCTCTGGCCTCACCTCTTCTCCCAGGCCCATTTGCTAGACTCAATCCCACCTGGGGCTAGCCCCATGGCCGCTGACTCCCACCTCACAGCCTCTCCCCTCCCTCCGCTCACATTGATATAAATGGAGGCTTCGACTGCCTTTAAATAGTACGATCTATCAGAGGGGCGCATGCTGCCCATAAATCTGCCCGGGCTGATGGCTCCCTAAATGGACTGATAGGAGCTATTTCCGGCAAGGTGTTCAGTTACTCTGCTCCTCCCTCCCCTCCCCCTAACTTGTCCTTCCCCAGAGGCAGGGACCCTTTCTGTCATCTGGTAATTGGCATTTTTTCACTTGTACTTGGTCCTACAGAGGGAGCTCAGTGCCCAGCCAGGCCCTAACCAGATTAGCATTGGCTTTCAGTGAAGGCCCCTCTGGAGTCGACCTTCAGTTCAAGAGATCAAGATCGAGCTGTTGGCTCAACAAGGAAGGCGGCCAAAGTGGAAGGCATGTACCCAGGGGAGCCAAGACTAAGTGTGGAGGGAGGGGTGTGTGGCAACTCAGCCCCTCTCTGGCTAAACCAGCCTGTTTCCAAAGCTCCCGCCTGTGGGGCACAGAAGGAATCAGAAGATAGGATGGAGAGTTGGGAGACCGCTGTCAGAGTCCAGGACTACCTTGAGCCATTCCTTTTCTGGAAATGACCTGGTATTGGCTGGCGACAGGAGTCTGAGATGGGATTTCTCCAGACAAGAGATGTAGGTCTGAAAGAAAGCTGGAGGGGGCTGGAGAGATGGCGCCCTGCAGAAAGATGCTTGCTTGAAGCAAAGCTGGAGAAGCCTTTGGGCAGCTGGGATCCACAGGGGACCTGGTGCAGGAGCCCAGACAGTCCCCCAATTTCAGGGGCAGCTGTTAATGGATAGACTTCCCTGAGGGAGAGGGAGAGGGCCTTTGGAGGTTGGGAGCTTGGGAGACACAGAGATGCCCTTGGGGGTCACCTCAGTGACCTCTGATCAGGAAGTCACTACAGCCACTCAGACCATCATGTTTCTCTCATTCCCCTTTGTTTTCAGAGGACAGAAAACAGACAGGTTACATAAACCCAAGCCCTTGCACCTGCCAAGACCTTCCAGAATATCCCACTTAAGGTTCTTGTATTTCAGTAGAAAGAAAAGCTAGAGATGGTATGAAGCAGAGAAGAGTGAATTACTGCTGAATGTGACCACCACGCACTTGCCTGCCTTCTCTCCTGACATCCAGGCCCTTGGGATGGAGAGTGGGTAGGTCTCAGTTCCTCAGCGGGGTGCAGGAGGTGGGATGTTCTTGCTTATGGATTCTGGTTGGGAAGCAGGAAGAGTCCAGACAGAAGGCTTGGAAGAGGGCTATTTTGAGTAAAACAAGACTTGCATATTATAAAAACCCCACTTATGACCAGCTGTTGGGGGTTAGGACATAGCAAGAAGGTGATCTTTCAGGAGACTTGGAGGTTAGGAGAAGCTTTTACTTAGAAACTATCCTGAGATTCTGAGGCAGCTTCTGAAACCCAGGGACAGGCTCGAAGAGCCTTCAGGTACACTCTCCCTGTCATCCGCCATACAACCTGCCTTGTGCTGGGGACAGGTGCTGGGAGCATACCCATCCCATCTCCACCCTCAAGCTCACATTTAATACCAAGAAGCAAGCTATGATCAGATGAGGGCCCATAGGTCACTGCCAAAATCCAGCCTGGGGTGCCCGCTCCCATCCCGAAGCCCAGACTCCCCCTGCACTCCTGGGCATCCTCACCGTCTATCTCTTGGACTCCAAAACCGACTTTGGCCTCATGCTTCTGAGTCTGTTTCTTCTTCAGTGCTACTCAGGGAGTGCTGGCACCACAGAGGACTGGCATTGCCCCAGGAGAGCAGGAATGCTGGTCCACTCTCCACCTCCCCTAGCAGTCCCTCTAACGAAGTAGGTGACAGCACTCCACACCCCTCTGAGAATCCATAGAGACAGTTCCTTGCAGTCTGGAAAATCTTTACTGTGATCACAAGCTCCTGAAGACCTGTCCCCTCAGATCTCTCTGCTTTATCCCACTCTGGGCTGCCCTCGCTCTGCTCCAGTAATAACAACGAACAAGCCAGGCCACGATGGAGCCTGAAGCAGGACAATTTAGGCTGGGCGTGTTGGTGTATGCCTTTAATCCCAGCACTCAGAGGTAGGAGGATTGCCGTGAGTTCAAGGCCACCCTGAGACTACATAGTGAATTCCAGGTCAGCCTGGGCTAGAGCGAGACCCTACCTGGAAAAACCAAAAAAAAAAAAAAAAAAAGACAACTTAGAGGCTGGAGAGATAGATCAGTGCATGTAAGAGTGACTGCTTGCAAGGCCCGATGGTCCAGGTTCAATTCCCCGACACCCATGTAAAGCCAAGTGCACAGAATAGCAATGACAGGGGGCCTGGTGGACCCATTTCTCTCTTGCTCCCTCTCTCTCCCTTTCTTTTCACTCTTTCTCTTTTTTCTCTGCCCCTCTCTCTTTCTCTCTTCCTTCCAAAAATAATTTTTTAAAAAATGGAAACTAAAAAACAACCGGTGCTACATACTGAGACATTTTCTCTAAAAAAAAAAAAAAAAGCCAGGAAAGACAAAATAATACTAACAAACATTCAGTAACATAAGCATGTGTTATTGACATTGTTGTTTCATTTCAATAGGTGTGCACCTCTTCTTATTTTTTCCCACCTACAATCTTGAGAACCCTGAATTTATCTTCATTCTTATTGGATAAATTCACCTTTAAAACCTGTGTCTAGTACAATGGCCTGATTCATAGTAGGTGTTTGTTTAATGTCTGCTAACCAAGTGAATTAGCAAAAACCAAGTGGGAAATCCTGGCACAAAGAAAGACCCTGGAGAAATGTGCTAATCTGACCCCTGTGTAATCTGACCCCTCTTCAAGTGCCATCTAGACCTATGACAGGCCCAGAAAGGAGCTAAGGTCATATGTCAGAGAGCAATGAGCAACGTGCCCGCCACTCACAGTGGCCCCAGCCTTTGGGTCTGAGGTGACAGATGATAACACTGGGCAGCAAACATGGAGCTTTAAGGTGAGACAGGAGAGCCTCTCTCGGAGAGGCTTGGCGGCAGCCCAACTTGCAGACATGCGGAAAGCCTGAGTACCAGTTCTCCCTCAGACACACAAAGTACTCCAAAGGACTCACACACACCCCTTGCCCTTTGCTCTTTCATTTATGGGAGAGGAGGGGTGTCCGAGAGCCATTTCTACCTGAGCATTCTAGGCTGCTCTAAAGACCGCTGGGGTCCAAACCAACTAGGAGAGGAGGCTAGCTGTGGTCTTGCTGGCAACGCTGCTTCTAGCCAGAAAAGTTTGGCTTCAGAACTTAGCAATGAACTAGCGGCAAAAACTTCCTTCCAGCCCTCCAAACAGACCTTGAGGCTTCTGGAAAATGGATGAAGAACAAAGGCTTCATTTGTGGGCAGTCTGAGGTGTGCAGAGCTAAAGAGAGGTTGGCTGTGGCAAAGGCATCCTCTCCCCAAGGGAGACTCCGGAAAGGGGCTTTTGTCTGTTTTTAGACTAGCCAGTCTCCCCACCCCACGATCCCCAAAAATTATTATAAAGAATTATTGCCATTAGTACGTCTTTCCTACTGAAAGGAGAAAATCGCCTCATTCATAATTTATACCCTCAATTACTATTAATAAAGAAATATTTCAGCAGAAAATCGCCTGGGAAAATTACACGTAACATTGCATTAACATTCTATTTGAACATTTTCATCACATTTGTTATAGAGTTAATAAGAGGGATACGGTCCCCTGACTTCTTCATGAAATTATGGGCTGACGATGATAGTTTAATCTTTTAGACTTTATATAATATATTCACTTTACTAATTGAGCTATCCAAGGAGCAGTTAGAGATGTTCTTAAACGTAGAGACAGAGGAATCAGGGCCATGACTTTCCTGCCAGAGACACTGCCTGCTGGGGTGGGGCTGAGAGCCAAGGAAGCCCGCTGACTTAAGCCCTGGCTAGCAGGACCCACCCTGCGGGGCCAGGATCCTTGCAGGGCCTGCTGAGACTGCAGCTGCAGGGGCCTGTGGGAAGAGGCACAGTGCTCCTGAGAGAAAAGGGGAGAAGGGATCCAGAGATGCGAAAAGAAGACAAAAGGACATTCCTTTCTAGACCACTCCTTCAGTGCCCCCTAAGTTGTCTTGTGCTGATGTCCCAAGGGAAGATCATACATTACAGGGGTCGCTGTCCCTGGATGGTTTAGGGGATTGCCAAGAGCTCTTGGAAGACCTAGATCTTGGAAATAATCCTGTGAAGACCTCTGGAGACAAGAGCTGGCAAACGTGGTGCCCCCAGGGCCTTCCTAGTACAAAGGAAGGAGGTGCTATTTATTTTTTTTCCACAATGGAAACGATGAGATTATTTTGGGTCATGGGGAAGAGGGTGAACAAAGTTGAGACAATCATTTGTCATTGCTTTCTGTTTGTTGTCTTAATGACACCCAGCAATGCTGAAGAGTCCTAAGCAAGCGGGTGAGTCCCTGGCCTTCTCACTCCAAATGCCACTGTGCAGGGGCTTTTCTTACCCTTCAGGTGTTACCCCTCCCCCATCACTTTCTACTCATTCCACAGATGTTTCCACACATGTGGGCACAGGTGCTGCATGTTCATGTAGAGGCCAGAGGTTGATGTCTTCCTCAGTCACTCTCCATCTTATTTTTATTTTATTTTTGAAACAGGTTGTAGATTCCGCCACATTAGCCAGTAAGTCCCCGGATCCTCCTGTCTTCACCTCTCCAGGACTAGGATTATAGACAAGCACTTCCTCCCCTGGCTTTTATGCAGGTGCTGGGGACCCAAGCTCAGGTCCTCGTGCCTGTGTGACAAGTACTTTACCCACTGAGCCATCTCCCAGCCCCTTGTGGAGTCTCTTCATAACATTTATTACTTCTTAAAATTGCTTGTTTTCATAAGTCAGAGGGGAGGCAGAGGTAGGAGGATTGCTGTAAGTTCAAGGCCAACCTGACACTACATAGTGAATTCCAAGTCAACCTGGGCTACAGGGAGAGACCCTTTCTCAAAAAAAAAAAAAAAAAAAAGTTGCTTGTCTTCAGGCTAGGAGTATATTTCATGGGTTGAGAACTTGCCTAGCAAAAAGCAAGAGGAGGAAGAGGACCTACTAGAATTGAAGCCCTGTCCGGGCCACTCACCACTGACCACCAGCAGCTAGCCAGGGCCTGCAACCCAGGAGGCCCTCCATATATGTCAGTTTGCTCATGGAAGTCAAGGACAGAGTGGTCAGCGAATGTTTGTGCAGCCATGTGGTTACAAAGGACAGAGACTCAAGCTAAAGACTCTTCCTTTCCGGCTCACCTCTAGATCCAGCCTCCTGTGGATCGAGTGACCTGAGACTTCTCACCACCATCACTGCTTCAATGGCCACCATCATCCTTGCCCCGAAGTGTCCCTGCTTCCTCCCTGTCCTCCACACAGCAGCCATAATTATCCTTGACGATGTAAACCACATTTCTATGGTTCCCCTGATCCAAACTTTTCCAGACATTCTTCCCGTGACACATGGAATAAAGCCCACTGTTCTAATCTTGCCCTACAGCACGCCACGGTCTGGTGCCTAGCTTCCTGCCCCTCCTCCCCATCCATGCCCCATCCACTTGGCCACATTGACCTTGCTGCTCTTCGGATGCACAGGGCTGTTGAGCGCACTTACATTGCTTGGAACACTCGCTCCTCACTGCATTCACTCCTCCCTCACCACCTACCTGTCCCTCTCAGCCCTGGATCCGTGTTCTTCATTGCACTTATCCCCTTCTAGAATGCTCCGATGGTACATGTGTTTGTTGGCTACCTGCCTCCATCAGCAGTAGTCAGTAAAGTTCCATGGTCACTCAGTTCCAGCACCTGGAATAGTATTTGGAGCACAGTAGGTGCTCAGTAAATGCACTGAATGACTGGATGTGTTTTTTTCTGTTGTTTGTTTGTTTTGTTTTGTTTTGTTTTTTTTGATGTAGGGTCTCTCTGGCCCAGGCTGACCTGGAATCTACTATGTAGTCTCAGGGTGGCCTCGAACTCATGGCGATCCTCCTACCTCTGCCTCCCGAGTGCTGAGATTAAAAGCATGCGCCACCATGCCCGGCTAGATGTGGTTTTGTTCCACTTTTCTCAGAACCCACTGTCCCTGAGTAACATACCTCACCCTGTCCTGTGTAAATGTCGCTGACTTCTGAACCAGCCAACCTCCTGGGCTTCCAGCCACTTCACGACCCCACAGAAAGCTATCTAAAATGCATAGAACTTGACTCCTTTGGTTTCCATTTCTTGAACTAGCACCACAATCTTAGACACCCAAACAGAAGCCTGAAGTTATCGTTAACTCCTCTTTCTTTCTCAGTCTCTGCATCTACTCATTCTCAACTTCTGTTAATCCCACCCTTCATTAGCCCTCAGATCTATCTACCCCTCTGCACGTCCAGGGTTCCTACCTAATCCCGCCCACCATCATCCCATCTCACCAAATTACTGCTGGGCCCTCAGGCTGGTCATCCTGCTTCCAGCCTCCTTTCCCCATCAGCCATCCTCTACCGGATGTTTTATGGTTTGTCTAAAACATAAATCTTGGCGTCGGAGATAATATCCAGGCTTCTAGCTTGAGGAATTAGATGATAATGACTCCTATCACATTAAATGGAAGAGGAGACAGTCTGGGGACATGTGACATTTGACTGTCTTTGTGGCATTTTTAAACATATCGTTCTCCTCCCACTAGGTGGCAGAAAGCGTCTCATTCCTGTGTCCTTAGCACCTAGCACGGTGCCTGGCATGGAGTGAATGTTCATGACTGTGGTTGCACTCTGAAATTCATCAAGGAAGGGATTATTATTATTATTATTATTATTATTATTATTATTATTATTATCTATGCCTGGACGCCGCTGTTATTGTAAACTCTATCATGCTGACCTGTAATTCCTATGTTGTCTGACTCCTCCCCACTAAATTATTAGCATGAAATGGATGCTCAGTGTTCCTTCACTGAGAGACTTGAACCTCTCCTTGGTGCATCGTGTCCTTTCTAGTCCTCTTCCTTTCTTCCAGGCAGATTTCTCTGGATCAGCCGCTCCTCTGTACTCTTGCTGTCTGTGGCTCAAAGATAGCTTTCCACCTCTGCCGTCAGCTCCTTCCTGTAAGGATCTGGGTCACCTCCCTCTCTAAAGTACTGAGTACCATTAAGGTCTAAGAGAAATGCTTCTCTCTAGAATCTTGCAGTATTACTCTACTTGGAAAGAGATGAGGGGAGTTCCGAAGGCTCAGGAGAGGGTCCTACAGATGGAAGTCCTAGTGGGTGAAAGACAAGGATATGAAGACTTAGAGGAGATCTCTAGGCCTCCTCTAAGATAAAGGAAGATAAAAGCATGAGAGGAACCTGAAGAAAAAGACAGGCACCACAACACAGCGTGGGAGGAGTTTATAATTGTATTATGATATGTTGTATAATTGTACAACATGTGATCACTATTACTAATTATTATAATATATAATGACTCAAATGTCAAAGCTAATATTTTAGGTGCTTTACATGCATTATTATTTAACTTACCCTTGTTTTTTTTTTTTTTTTGATTTTTCGAGGTAGGGTCTCGCTCTAGCCCAGGCTGACCTGGAATTCACTATGTAGTCTCAGGGTGGCCTCGAACTCACGGCGATCCTCCTACTTCTGCCTCCCGAGTGCTGGGATTAAAGGCATGCACCACCACGCCCGGCTAATTTACCCTTCTCTAGGACCCCATGAGTTGGGTGTCAGGAGCTTGAACTTCATCTTGTTTATGTGGGATTCAAGGAACCACTGAAGCATTGGAAGAAGGCGAGCTACAAGGTCAGATTTGCCTAGAACCTTCGCATGGAAGGCCGCACTGGAAAAGGAGTGTCAGAACAACTGAGGGTTATTACTACATTACAGAGCCGCCAGTGTGGGAACACCAGGTCAGGAAAGAGATGAGACACAAATCCATAGGATACTAAAGGTGGGTATTATGGGAAATATATGAACCAGGATCAGAAACAAGTCTAGAAGGAAGTTGGGAGAGTTTATATTGGATAGTTGGCATTTGGAGATTCTGCATCCATTAACAATGTAGAGAGGAGACTGATAATTCCAGAAAAGCTCATGGTAGAGATGGGAAATTTATAATCAATAGAATGTAGATGGCAAATGATTCCATGAGGAAGTCCCCACTTCAGGACAAATAGACTTCCTCAGTCCTTCAGCATCTGACCCTTGCTTACCTCTCTGGACTCATGCTCAGTGTTCCCTCTCTCCTGAAGTCATGCTGGAATCTCAGCTTCCTCGAGCTGAGCTGTGTTCTCCCTCCTACAAGCACTGCCTGGAAGCACCACCCTGTTCACTTTGTCTTCACTCACTGACTCCAATCACTCCTCAGATCCTGTTTAAAAGCAAGCTTTCATTTCTTGTCATTGAGATGTTTCCTGCAGCCCACAAGCACACCACCTCCATCCCCTTGGGTGTCAGTTAGGAAGACTGGGGTAGGGGACTTGCCTGTAATCTCAGCACTCAGAAGGCTAACATGGGAGGACTATAAATTCAAGCAGGTACCTTTAACCGCTGAGCCATCTCTTAGCCCCAAGGACTTCAATTCAAGCCAGCCAGGACTATTCTTGTCAAGAAAGAGACAGGGAGAGAGAGAGAGAGAGAGAGAGAGAGAGAGAGAGAGAGAGAGAGAGAGAGAGAGAGGAAGAAGAAGAAGAAGAAGAAGAAGAAGAAGAGGAAGAAAGGGAGGGAGGGAGAGAGGGAGGAAAGGAAGGAAGGAAAGAAAGAAAGAAAAGGAAGGAAAGAGTGAAAGAAGAAAGAAATAAAGGAAGAAAGGAAGGGAGAAGAGAGAAGAGAGGAAAAAGTAAGAGAAGGGAAGAAAGGAAGGAAGAAAGAAAGGAGGGAAAGAGGGAGGGAGGAAAGGAAAGGAAGAGAAATGAAAAGGAAAGTAGAAGAGAGAAGAAGAGAAGAAGAGAGGAGAGGAGAGGAGAGAAGAGAAGAGAAGGGGCCTAGGGATCTAGCTTAGTTGGTAGAGTACTCACCTAGCATGCATGAAGCCCAGGAGTCAATCCCCAACACCACATAAACAGGATATGGGGCACACACCTGCAAGGATCAGAAGTTCAAGGCTGTTCTCTGCTACACAGGGATATTGAGGCCTGTGAGGCCCCCTCCCAGGTCTGCTGCCCCTGCACTACCATTAGGGACTCTGCAAGTTCATTCTTGCTTCACTGAGGAAGCACATGTGTCTGCTGTGTCTTAGCTGTCACTGCTTCTGGGGCCTGGAAGCCTTCCCTGACCTGGAGCCAGGGAAGGTACCTCCCCCAGGTTTATGTAGCCTCCTATACAAGCGCCCCCTGAGGAACCAGCTCTCTCACCTAGTTGGTTTTTAATTTAATTTAATTAATTAATTAATTTATTTATTTATTTGCAAGGAGAGAGAGAGAATGGGGTGCCAGGGCCTCTAGCTGTTGCAAGTGAACTCCAGATGCATGTGCCACTTTGTACATCTGGCTTTACATGGGTACTGGGGAATTAGGATTTGCAGGCAAGTGCTTTAACCACTGAGCCATCTCCCCAGCCCACTCACCATGTTTTGAGTACCTACTCTCCCCACACATCTGTCAACTCCTTGAGAAACATTAGTTTAACAAATGAGGTCATTGTGCCCTGCTGTGTGTCATGTTCTCTTCTGGTCCTGGAGTTACCAGGTGACAAGGACCAGGTTCCTGATCCTCATCCCTTTGTTGAATTACCATAGACCACTTCAGTTCAAGTCTCTGCATACACATCATCTCCTTTGATCTTCACTATGGCTTTGAGAGGCTGAGAGGTAAGGCTGGGACTAGTTCCCAGACCTTAGCTTCCAGGAAGAATGAGGTGGAGGGAGCTGGCTGCCATGTTTGTTATCACAAGCTCACCACTTGAAAGAAGTGACATGGGTCCATGAGATGCCAGGGCTTCTTTCTCTGGGCTCCTGCAAATGACATTGGCTGTGGCGCTATGTCTTGGACCTTCTCTTCATTTTGCAACCAGGGTCTTTGGCTTACAGGATCCCTTGCAGCCCTACTGCCCTTGGGCTTAAGGATGGAGAAACCCTGAGGCAAGAGGCTCTACCCGGAGCTCCTCCTGTCCTCTCAGCCAGGCAGGATGGGCCCCAGTGTAAACCGGATTCACCTTGTAAACAGCTGAGCAGCTGGGCTCCATCTTGGCAGGGGAGCCCCAGCAACAACCCAGCAGGACAGCCCCAGCCCAGCAGGGCGTTGTCCAAAGAAAAAGGGGAGAAAAAAGCTGAGTAAACAAAGAAGGATGGCCAGGTTTTTAGTCTCTGATTTGTTATTTCAGCCGGACAGTTGCTGTGCTGACTGTGGGGTCAGGCTGGGGTGGGCCTGTCTAGTTTAGTTCAACTGGAGGGGCTGAAGTCCCTACGATCTTTGTACCTCATCTCTTCTTCCCTCGCCTCACCTCAACTCACTTTACCTTTCTACTGTAGGCTTGCTCTGGACAGGGTGGGCCCAGCTCCCGAAGCTGATGGGAGGGTAAGGAACTGGGCATCTGCCAGGTTTCTGTGTGTATTACATAGAGAACTGAGGGGTTGTAAGAATGTGGAGCAGAGGGTGATACAGAAGACCAGATAGTCAAGACAGTTGAATAACAATGTCCCAGACACCCCACTCTGACTCTTCAAGGCAAGGCTGTTCAAATCTTGCAAATCTTGGTCCCAAAGTCCCATTTGGAACTTGAAGACCACCATTTCTATCAGACTTCCCACCCAGTCATTCCTGGTCATTGTCCAAGTCCCCCTATGCACTTCTGCAGTATTCTTGTCTCCAACTACGTTGCACTCCTGCCAAGGTTTTTCCTCCCAACAGAAACTACACATAAGTTTCCCTATCCAGCTGGAGAGATGGCTCAGCAGTTAAGGTGTTTGCCTGCAAAGCCTAAAGACCCGGGGCTCAATTTCCCAGTACCCATAACACCAGATGCACAAAGTGGTGCATGGGTCTGGAGTTCATTTGCAGTGGCTGGAGGCCCCAGGCACACCCATTCTGTCAGTCTCTCTTCTCTCTCTCTCTCTCTCTCTCTGCTTGCAAAAAAGTGAATAAATTTAATAAAATTTCCTATAGACTCAATGTCTAGCCTCATATTTCCTCTACTTCCCAATTTAACTGAACTTCAACTCCTGCAAAGTTCTGACTCATCCGACCTCTTGTGGAGGTCACTCATGTTCCCAAGACCCCAGCTCCATCCTCTCTTATGTTACTTCGGCTGGCACTACTCAACCCTCATGGAAAAAGAATGTTGTGGGCTGGAGAAATGACTCTATGGTTTAAAGTGCTTGCTGAGCAAGCCTGATGACCAGAGTTCAGATCCCCAGAACCCACATAAAGCCAAACACAACGAGCACACACATCTGTGATCTCAATGCACCTACCACAATGGGAGGAAGAGTGAGGAAAATTCTGATGCTCAAGCCAGGTGTGGTGGCGCACGCCTTTAATCCCAGCACTTGGGAGGCAGAGGTAGGAGGATTGCCATGAGTTCAAGGCCACCCTGAGACTACATAGTGAATTCCAGGCCCCCTGGACTAGAGTGAGACCCTACCTGGAAAAACAAAAAACAAAAAACAAAAAAAAAAAAAACATGCTCACAGACCAGCTAGCCGGGTGCTCACAGCTGCAAACAAGACAGACATCATTTCAAACAATGTGGAAGGTAAGGTTGTCCTCTGACCTCCCCGTGCATGCACCCACGCATGCACACACACCATGCACATGCACATGCACATGTGCACAAAAGAAAATCACTTTTCCCCTCAATCGCCTGCCCATTTGGCTAGAACACATTTCCCACTTCCTCCTGCCTTTGTCACCTGCTGGTCTCTTGGCTGTTCCAAGCCTGTGTCAGTCTTCTCTACCCCATTTCCTTCCATGTCTTAGGGGATTTCAGGGCTCATGAGATGATGACCTGGCCAGTTCCTTCAATTCTCTGGCCTTGATCCCCTCAACTTCAGTAAGCCTGGTCATCACTTTCTTTGTCCACACTGAATCCTATGCATTCATTCATTGAACACACGAGCACCTTCTCTGTTCTCAGCCCTGGAGATTGAGTGGTGAGTAACACTGTTAAGCAAGAGATAGGAAACAGATGTGCAAAATGTAATCTCCAATGAAAACTCCAACCTCGAACCCAAGCTCCTTCAATGCTCCCTACTCCTGGCCAAGAGAGGGGACAATGAGAGCATTTGTCAGGTTGCGCCCCGTATCCTGATTTCTGGTTAGTTTCCAGTGAATGGTGTTTTCATGAGGTCATGAATAATCTGAATTGATTATGAATTGCTTTATTCATCTATGGCTAACTTCTCTTTGACCACATCAAGACACCCAGGGCTTCATTATAACATTTTCTCCCAAGATATCAACACACCCAGCTCACTTATTTCTTTACCCAGACTCAGCCCCCTCACTGTACCCCAAAATTCTTTTCTCTGGTCTCTGTGTAGTACAGACTAACTCTTGAGCACTGCTTCGATCCACCTCAGGGCCACAGCTGAGAGATGTTGGACAAAGTCACATGATGATGACAGCCCAGCGCCAACCCCCCCCCCAAGCGCCTGTCCTCCTAATCATGTGTGTCTCAGCGTCATCCTCTCTGTCCCTTCTGAACTGGTTCCCTTCAGCTCTGCAAGCCCTTCCTTCCACCTTCTCTCCTTCCTGGAGGTCCATCTCCTCTCGTTAAAGGCCAAGCTGCTCGGCGTGCATTGGCATCCTGGTGCAATCCGATCTCTATCTTTCCGGCCTTATCTCTTTATTCTGCATCTTGGTCTTTCTTTATCAACACCCAACCATGCTGTACTGTCCCACATTCCCGCTAACAAATAATCAGGGTTCCAGCTTGCCTACATCCTCACTCACATTTGTTATTGTCTGATTATAGACACTCGAGTCTCTATGAAGTGTTCTGACAAATGTTTTAAACTAAATATTAACCCAGTATTTCTCAAAGAAGATTGGTGTTGGGATTAGGTCTTGAAGGATGAGATTGAATTGGTCTGGTGAACAAGAAAGACTCAAGACAGCTGGCTACTCAAGAGACAGTGTGCTTCTTTCTATTGGCTCTTAAGTAGGGAATTTTCACAAAGGATTTCGAACTTTGCTGATGAGACCTGCAGAATGCACAATGAAAAGTAGAAAAATGACAGGCTCAGAATATCAAACAATGGGCGGAATCTTCCATCCAGATGCAATAAACCTGTATAGATATTGAATCTGAGATCCTGCAGAGGAAAAGGAAACAGCTAGAGAGAAATTCAACTCTAGGGATTATTACAGTAACTTCTGAAAAAGTCAGCAAGTGCTACAACTATCCCTAAGTAACTATTCCAGCACCAGAACAACTGAGGAGAAAAAAATACCTCCACTCAGTTCAGCACTGACCGGACTAATGGCCAATCCACCTAGAAGACGAGACCAGACATGACAGTTTAGGCCTGTAATCCCAGCACTTAGGAGGCAGAGACAGGAGAATCTCTGAGTTCCATGGCAGCCTTGGCTACATAGTATGCACGTGGAGATATAGTCTCAAAAAACAAAATAGTAAAATTGGGACAGGAGGAGCTGATCAACAACTCTAAGTCACTCCCACGGAAGATGAGCCTTGATAATTTGACAATAATGATACATTCCTATTTAGCAGCCATGACCTTCACAGTTGCCCTTGAAGTGGTATAATAATAATAGCTAATATTTAATTGTTTGCTGTGTACCCAGTATTCTTTGTTCTAAGTATTTTACATGTATAAAATTATAATTTGGACTGAGGCTCAGTGGTTAAAGGTACTTGCTTACAAAGCCTGACAACCCAGGTTCAATTCCCCAGTACCCAGGTAAAGCCAGATGCAAAAAGTGTGCATGCATCTGCAGTTCATTTGTAGCAGCAAGAGGCCCTGGTGCTCTCTTTCTCTTTCTCTCTACCTCCCTTGAAAATAAATTAATTAAATTAAAAATAATCTCAAAAGGTAAGTAATTAATATTCTTCACACTATTTTTAAAAAGTTGGGATTTTCCTTGAGATTCTGGCTTCAGATGCTATCTGTACCTCTCTCTCTCTCTCTCTCTCTCTCTCTCTCTCTCTCTCTCTCTCTCTCTCTCTCTCTCTGGCAGTAGAAATGGCTGATGTTCCCAGTGGAACAGAACTTGGTATCTATGGGTCAAGATACTGGAAATCAGGTCATACCAAGACTTGCTGAAAGTAGAGATAGTCAGTGTAGAAAAGACTAGGGAATGTTAATATCATCTTCAGCTTCCCATAGATTGCTGAGTGGAACCGAGATCACAACACGTGTGTGAGAGCCCAGTGGATTCAACACAGGCCAGTGGGTAGAACTTCCAGGGACATGGACTTTAGCTGTGTGTGACCTTTCTAACCAGCCAAAGCTCTCTGGAGCAGTGAGGCCATGGGGATAGCTGCATTCTCCAGGGTGTGATGGCACTTAGGAAAGCCACCTGTCAGGAGGAGACAGGCTGTACCATGAAATAGTTCAAGAGCTTCCACAGGTAGTCTGAGTTTTTAGGCTCTGTGGGGGATTGAATGTAAAATGTCCTCCATAGCCTCACGTGTTTGTCATGAAGCCTCCTATGCAATCCCCAGTTGAGGCACTCTTGCTGGGCTGTGCTTGCTGCACTCAGCACATTCTTTTTCCTTCCTCCCTGCTGCTGTGGAGACCTGACACCTGGCTGTCTGCTCCTGCCCTGCATTCCCTGCCATAATGAAACTTCCCTTCTTAACTATGAGCCAGAGATAAACCCTCTCCTTCCATGAGCTGCTTCCAGTTAGTTGTTTTGTCCCAGCAATGAGAAGGTAACTGTTACAGGCTCCAAGACCAGCTTCTCTCTGCTACCCTCCGAACAATGGTACCTGCCACATGGCTGGCTGGCTGTATTCCTTCCCAAAGTGTCCTCCAGCTTCCCTAGGAGAGTGGCATAACTTAGAACCTGTGTCTAGCAGGCTTTCTGTTTGTTAAGTGACTCTGTCTCCTCTCGATCTTGCTTTTCACTTGATGTTGAGAAACCCTTCTTAGAGCAGGGGGTAGAGTCAGGGCCATGGGAGCCTCGTGGGAGAAAGGCAAGCTGAAGTCTAGGGCCAAAGCCTGGCTGAGGGAGGGAGTGCCTGTCTAGAGCTGAGAAGCGAAGGTTCATGTGACGACATCTTCATTAGGATTTTCCTCTCGTCATACAGACCGCGCACCACACGCACGCACATATATAACTATTGGAAAAATGATTTTAATACCCATGGCACATTGTCCTTGTGTGATATAAAATCCAATGACATGTGGCATTTGGAAAAGGTCACTTCTCCCATCAGGATTCATTAGCCTGTTTCAGCCTCTACGCCTGCAGGACGGGTCCCAGCTGCTTGGCCCCTACAGTAGGGCCAGCTGAACAGGTGGAGCCCACAGGGACTCTCCCTGGAGAGCAAAAGGCCTCCTAAGGGTTCTGGCAAAGACCCCTCTGCTTGGGCCAAGCTCTTTCCCATACATACTTGAGAAACTGGGTGAGGTCGAGTCTGCAGAAAATAAGGTCCAGGCCAGGCAACCATGGCATGGGTCAGAGAACACAGCCAGGGAATGACCAAACTGCAGCCTGGGCATTGTTCTCTGGACAGAGGGAGGGAGCTTTGGGACTCTGGAGGGAGAGTTAAGGGCTAGAGCATGGATTCCATGAGGAGGTCAAGGGTGTGGGGAAAACAGAGGGAGGCCAGGTGGCCACCATGGCAGGACTCAGGGCCTGCCTTGGGAGCTCTGACTCGTGCTCGGGCACTTTGCTCAGTCCTCTGGCGAAACTGGGGCCCAAGCCTGTTCTTCTTGCTCCACTCATGGTCTTTCGGCACTTGGATCTCACCTCCTGGTGTGATGTAGCTGCACCTGCTAACTACTTGGCTATAGTCTTATCTGCCATTGCTGGTGTTGGTTAGCCAAGAAGTGAGCCAGCCAGCACCAGCATCCATGTCTCCCCCACTTCAGTGTGCTACCTGTACAGGCATTGGTATCTATATGAAAGATCCAGCATTCTCTTTGGGATGTCACCTCCTTACCAACTAAATCTCAGAAGAACTCTGGCTCCGAAATAGAAGAACAGAGACAGAGTGAGACAAGACCTTGGAAAGTCTAGAGGTGGGAAGGCAGTGAGCCCCAGAAGAAGGGAATAGGAAAGAGATGACCTCAAAGGCATAGATAGGCTCAGAAGCAAGCAGCCCGCATATGCAGAGGGGATCCTAGTCCTGAGCTCGGTACTGACCCCATGGCACCCACTTTCCTGCACAGTCTTTCATGTCTGTTCTTCCAGAAGCATGAGTAAGGACTGCAGTGAGACAGGATGAAACAGGAAAGTGCCTTGTGCCAGAAGCCCAGTAAAATAAAGGTTCAAGAAGAAGAGTGATCCAGATGCTAAAGTTGCTGCCAATAGCATACGAGGATTTCTGAGACTTGCTCATCAGAACTGGCAAAACGGAAGTCATTGGCAGTCCTGGCAAGAGCACTTTCAAGAGAGAACAGGAGGGGAGGAAGAGAAAAATGATGAATATCGATGTGTCTTTTGTGGAGTCTTGCTCCCAGGAGCAGATATATGCATTTATACAGAGTTATTTATTCATTTGAGAAACGTCTATTGAAGCCCTAATCTCTGTGAGATTCTGGATCAGGCACTGTGTACCCAAAGTAAACGGCATGGGTTTTGCCCTAGGCACTTTGCAAAGTGATCTGTGAATAAATGAGACGAAGCTTCACCCTCCCACGGGTGATTTCCACTTCGTTTTCATCCATGTTCAGACAGTGCTACTGGAAAGCCCTGCCTTCCCTGCTTAAAGAACTCAGACTGTCCCAAATTTTCTAAACCTTGCCAGTTACAGACATCCTGACCTTTATACTATAATAGATGGTCATCATGCAAAGAATTCTATTATTCTTTGCACGTGAGACACGGGAGGAAGGGGCACACCTCAGGGGCTCTTGCCACTGCAAACAAACTCCAGATGCTTGCACCACTTTAAAAAAAATATTTTATTTATTCATTTTCAAGCAGAGAGAGAGAGAGAGAGAGAGAGAGAGAGAGAGAGAAAGAGAGAGAGAGCACCAGGGTCACCACCTTGTGGGTCTGGCTTATGTGGGACCTGGGGAATTGAACCCGGGGTCTTAGGCACTGGAGGCGAGTGCCTTAACTGCTGAGCCATCGCTCCAGCCCTTGCACCTCTTTTTGTGTCTGGCTTACATGGTTGGCTTGGGAATTGAACCCAGGCTGGCAGGCTTTGCAAGCAAGCGCTTTTAACCACTGAGCAATCTCTTCAGCCCCTGAGTTCTAATTTTTGTTTTGTTTTGTTCGACATGGAGTTTCATTATGTACCTCTGCTGGTCTTGACCACATTCTGTAACCCAGGCTGGCCTCAAACTCACCATTCTCCCACTTCAGCTTCCCAAGCTCTAAGATTATAAGTATGAGCTTCCAAACAGAGCCTGGGTTCGTATTTGGGGAGGGGACATTGTGGGGCTGTTTGTTTGGCTGTTTTGTTTTCTCAAGACATAGAGTCTTGCTATGTAGCTCAGGCTGGCCTGACACTCCCGCTATGTCCCGCTATGGCCTCCCGAGCACTAGGAGTACAGACCTACGCCATCACACTCGGCTTGGGTTCTGAGTTTAGATTTAGAAAATTATGGCCATTGCTAGGTGAGACGCAGGAACATTTTCTGTGGCTTCTAAGCATCCTGTGAGAGCTAGGCTTTATTCAAACCTGCCTTAGGCAGCTGAGCCATTCCTCCTCTCTGCTCCATCCCTCCTCCTCATTTTAATTTTAATGTATTTTAAGGTGTGGACCTCAGTCCAAATTGTGTGTGACATGGGGCCTGGCACGTGGTCTAATTTTTCAATAAAGATTTATTGAATTTCTGAATGGATAGATAAATGGTAGGGTCGTAGACAAGCAAATAGCAAATTATGATTTATGACTGAGTGAAATGACAATTATTATCACTGTCACTAACTATATTTAAAACTCGATGCTAATTTTTAACATGCATTTACCTCACATCTTTCTCACAGCTACACTAGGAGGTAGACAATATCACCTGTCCTTTGCAGATGAGGAAACCGAGGCTCAGAGAAGTTAAGTCACTTGACCAAGACACAAAAACCTTAGAGGTTCTAAAATCTGGGGGTTCCGGCTTGACTAGCCCAAGCTGTCCATTTTGACCTAGCCAAAGAGTTACAGGGTGTGTCCTTTGGCCCTTGATTAGTTCTCTTCATCCACTCGGTTCCTAACCCAGATAATTAGCCATGAGCCCACAACCTCCTTCCTCTGAGCAACAAAGCCAGGCCAGTCCAACCCCAGAGGTCCTTGCTGAAGGAAAGTGGTTCATTCCTCTTTTACAACCCTTGTCAAATTCCAAAGCAAGTCGTAAATTCATTAACCTCGTAGGGATTAAGCTGTACAGCTTACTTAGCACCATAAACAAGATCATTGGGATGTTGATTTTCCCTTTTATTGCTTTACTCCAGGAAAGCGAGCCAGTTCCAGCTCTGGAAATAGGAGTTGGCTCCCCAGGCTTGTTGGGGTACTGGGGAGATCCCTGCTGGAGTAGTGACTGGTACAGGCAGGACTGGGGCTGCTCCAGGTCTCCCTCAGGGTAATGGGGAATAATGTGGAGTGATACATAGCCCCAAATCACTGCCCCTTGCTTGGCTTGACAAGCCAGAAGTAGCATGTTTGTTGTTTTGTTTTTTGGGTATTTTCTGTTTGGTATTTTTTGTTTTTCTGTTTGTTTGTTTGTTTTTTGGTTTTTCAAAGTAGGGTCTCTCTCTAGCCTAGGCTGACCTGGAATTCACTATTTGGTCTCCGGAAGGCCTAGAACTCACAGCGATCCTCCTACCTCTGCCTTCCAAGTGTCTGGATTAAAGGTGTGTGTCACCACACAGTCGGGTCCCCAAACTCCTCCTCCAGAGCTGGCACTGGGTGGGCATCCTGGGGAGATGAAAAGTTTAAATGCCTGCCCTTCCGGTCACCTGCTGTCCTGACCAGGGCTGTCTTCTGGTGGCTTTTCATTCTTCTTTCTTCTGGCTCCCCTCCCCCAAACTGAGGATTTTCTCCAATTTAGCCATTTCCCATGTACTGTCTCTGTCTTTGGACAGACTGAACAGGAGTTGCCCCCTCTTCTGTGCTTGGGGTTCACTGCCTGTGTCTTCTTTAAGCCTGGCTCCTTCAGGGATCCTTTCTTTAGGGGCACCTGAGCTCTTCTACACCCAAAATGGAAACCACCTTTCTTTGGTCACCCAGCTCCTGTGCGTCCGACCACAGTCTTCTCTCCTCCCTTTAAGTTTTGTGATGGGCTGTCCACACTTGGCACCTGCCCACACCCTGGTCTCCCCCTCAATTCCTGAAGCCACTGCAGCTTTACCAGGGACTCTACCAAAGTCTTGACCCTGTTTTTGCCAAGGTCAGCAACTACTCTTCCAATGGAGACATTTCAGTCACTCATTATTGGGCTCGTAGATGCTGATAATACAGCAATAAGCGAAAGAGAACAAAACTGAGATCTGACAAAGGTCTTAATCAGCACCCTTGGGTGCTTACCGTGGCTCTGTCACAAGGTATGGTGACCTTAGTTAGGCAAGTTCCTTACCCTTTGTCTGGTTTTCTGATGTCTAAAATGGAACAGTTGCTGCACTGTGAAGAATGCTGTGAGAGGGAAGTGAATGGTTAGGCCAGTACATATGAAGGTGCCCGACAAGGACTCTAGTGATATTTATTTACTTCAAGTAACACACACCACTACAACATAGCCGGTGAAGACCCAACGCTACCTGCTTCACGCCTGTCACTCTCTGGAGGTATCGTGCTACCTGTCTGTTCTTCCTGCCCCCCACTTCCATCCCCACTGTCCTGGGGTTCTGTGGGCTTTGCAAATGGTACTTCCTTGACTAGGGATGTACCTCAGTGGTAGAGCTCTTGCCTAGCATGTGATAGAGTCTGTACTTACCATTCCAGAACTGGAGAACAATCCTGGAAAATGTTTACCCAGCATATTAACCAGTGGCTCTGTGTTTGGGAAGGCTACACAACTATAACTATAGTTATAAATGGATAAAGGCAGTGGCTTATAATCTCAGGATGTTTCCTTTGAGAGGCGAGTGGAGCACCCAAATAGATACATCCTTTGAGTGGTAGACAAAACAGGATAGGAGTTCCAGAGCACCACCCACAGGGTTGGGAGTCATACAAAGACTTGTGGGGTGTAGCTAGGCATGGTGATGCATGCTTTAATCCTAGCGCTCGAGAGGCTGAGATAGGAGGATTGCTGTGAGTTAGAGGCCAACCTGAGCTACACCATAAATTCCAGGTTAGCCTGGGCTAATATGAGACCCTGCCTAATAGAAAAGAAGAGAAGAAAGAGATGTGGAAAGTTGAAGTCTAAGAAGATACATTCTCTGAAACAAAGAACAGCCTTTAGTCAGAGGAGCTGAGACAAAAAGGAAAGGTACTGGTGTCAAAGAGGCCGTGATGACAGAACAGGACAGACCTTGGTGTGAAAGGACAGTGTAAGAGCCCTGGGGGAAGCCACAGACACTGGGAGAAGGAGACCATGGTTTTCACAGGCTCCAGAGACAACCCACAGGAATGACTCCTCAATGAAAGCTCTATTCGGAATGATGAGCAGGAAATGAGATGACAGGTGCAGGCTCTTGTTCAGTGTGCAGATTAGAAGACAGAAGGGCTGGACAGATGGCTCAGCTGTTAAGGCTCTTGCCTGCAAAGCCTACCAACCCAGGTTCAATTCCCAGTATCCACATAAAGCCAGAGGCGCATGCATCTGGAGTTTGTTTGCTATGGCTGGAGACCTTGGTACACCCATTCTTTCTCTGTCTCTGTCAGTCTCTCTCTCTCTCTCTCTCTCTCTCTCTCTCTCTCCATCTCTCTCTCTCTGCTTGCAAACAAATAAATAAATATTTTTTATAAAGAAGACAAGCCAGGCATTGTTGCTCTCACCTTTAATCCCAGCACTCATGAGGCAGAGGTAGGAGGATTGTTGTGAGTTCAAGGCCACCCTGAGACTACATAGTGAATTCCAGGTCAGCTTAAGCTAAAGCAAGACCCTACCTCAAAAAAAAAAAATACAGAAGAAAAGGAGGGATGAGGTTCAGAAAGGAACAAGGTCTAGAGAGGGGCTAGCCATTTTAATAGAAAAGTTACACACAGCTTTGAAGAGAGACTAGGAAAAAAAAGAAAAAAACCTCAAGAGGAAAAGAATAACCCAAGGGTGGTGTTGCTGGGAGGTGGTAGCTGACCAGTGGGTACTGGTCCCCTTGTATTGTGTTCGAATAACCAAAGGCTTGAGACTTCACTGGCTTTCTCTTCTATAAAATGAGGCTCACTGACGACCTCACGGGATCAGCGCTGAGGATTAGACAAATGCTTATAAGACATCGCAGACCCAGCGCTTGCTGCGCAAAGGGCACTCGCTTTACTGAAAGTGTGTCGGCTAGCTCCTGGGCATGAATGTGCGTGCATGAATGTGTGTGTGTGTGTGTGTGTGTGTGTGTGTGTGTGTGTGTGTGTGTACACCTGTGTGTGCAAGAGAGAGTTATGTGTGGGCTGGGAATGGGGCACCCTGTGAGTCAGCTATTGTGTGTGTCATTGCCTACAGCTGACCCTGGGGCTGTAAATCCTGCCTCTATGCCCGCTAGAGTGAGCACTTTATAGCTCAAGGTCAGGCCCATGAATCACGAGAGGAGCTGGCAGGAAGCAATCAGACCAGGCTGGGTGGAGCTGGGCAGAAGACAGTCCCAGTACTTGGACCACTTGGAGTGGTCCAGGGTCTGTTCTGCAATCCTGACCTCAGGGAGCCTGGCAGGTGGCCCTACCTTTCTAGGATAGGCTTCTCCTATATTCTGGGTGTTGGCCTGGCTGGTGGGGGAGCTGAGTTATTTCAAGCCTTTCTTTTGGAGGATGCAGGACCTGAGCCCAGAGCCCACAGCCGCGTGGACGTGTAGCAGCTGCCCTCTGAGCCCCATGCTTTTATTTCTTCTTTGCCTTTCCAATCTGTCTTAGGGAAAGTGGCCCCAATAAGGCAGCCCTTTCACTCTGAAACCTTTTTATGACTCCGGCCATAATTAACTCGAGTAATAAAATTTTTCAAATCCAAATAGATATAATTAACATTTAATGCCCCTGGTTGGTGCTGGTGGCTGGGCCCATTAAGAGCACAGTATTGATTGAGAAGGTGAGCCAGCTGGGCCTGCTGCTGGGCCAAGGGGCAAAAATGGCTGAAACCAGGGCTGAGTATGAGCAGGGCCCCAGCCCAGGTGTGAAGAGAGTGGCAGGTGGCCAATTCCTCTACCCCCACCTGGAGAATCAGACAGGACTAGCCAGGCTGGGGTAGACTCCCCCGGCCACTGGTTCCTGGCAATCCATGGTAGCTCACCTACATTTAGACTGTGGTCTCAGGCCTCTCTTACTACCAAACACCTTTCTACCCTCTCACTGCCTTTCCGATGTCTGTGGCCTGTCTCCTCCCCTGGAACTTCTCAGGCTTCCTAGAACAAGGCCGTGCCTTCTCCCTGAAGAGCCCTTGGCTTTGGGCCTGCTTCCTGCCATTCCTGACCCATCTGCGCCACTGGGTGATCCAAGTCCAGCTCTAAACTCTATTGATCAAAGGAGAAGCCTTATCTATTTCCCAGACATGGCCTACACTTCCCTGGAACTTAACTTCCCCCGGGGAGCTGTAAAGCAAGACGGTGCCAGGAGCATTCATTTGAACCCCAACCCCACCACTTCCTCACTGTGTGATGTTAGGCAAGTCAACAAGTGTCTCTGAGCCCCGGGGTCAGCAAGCATATCCACCTCCAAAGTGGAGAAGAAGCATCAGTATTAACCTCAATTGTACATCACAAGAGTCCTAGGTCATAAGAATTACTGTTTCTACATGTAAAAATCAAGCTTACGAAGGCCAAACTCCCTCCCATGTCTTATATCCCTATGTCTCTCCTAATAGTTAAATTTAACACATATTTGTAAATAATACCTAGGCTTGGGACTAGGTGATTCTAAAATAAGATTTCTGTACTTAGAGAGCTCCTGATCTGAAACGTACACTGGTTTAAGGTGACATACATGAAGAAGGTGTGCAGGCTATGGGTCCTAGTGCAAAATAAGATGCAATGTGTTATAGGGAGAAATGGGTGAAGATTATAGGCCCCAAAGCAAAGCTAGATATGAGGACAAAGGTATTCCAGGGATGGACGGAGCCCACTGGGGCTCATGTGTGTGGCTCTGAGGCAGTAGGGGTGCTGGTCTAGGGAAGGCCCCCAGAAAACGTGCTTTCTGTGGTGAGAGCTAGAGGGAAAGCCAGAATCACGTGTGCAGTTCATGACATCTCGTCTTATCCATTCAGTATGTTAGAAGGGCCAAGCCCCAGGCAGCAACCTGCAGGAGGGCCGTTGGTGGACAGGCACTAGGAGGCAGGGAAAGATAAGGTAGGCTGGATTCCTTCTTCTGCCCACCTTTGCCTCCACCCTGTTTCCTTTTCCCTAAACTTATAGTCTTCTGCTGTCAATGAAGCTCAGCATTCCTCGCCCTCCATGGGGCTTCACTTTGATGACACTTTGCCACCTTTCAGAGCCGATCCTTCCTCCAGGACTGTCCCAGGCCAACAGTGACTTCCCATGCAGGGTCCTGAACATGTCCTGCTTTAGGTCAGATCTTGCATTGAACTTCAACCTGAGTGATCTCTGCTTGCCCCTGGCAGGACCAAGACCATCTCTGTTCTTTGAATCCAGTCCTCCTCTAGGACTGCTTATTCAAGATGCACTTGGGGCGTGGCATCACTGCCACCAGAGCTGGTGACAGCTCACCCTTGCTCTCATTTGTTCACTTGTCATAGGCCCTGTTAAAGAAGTACCCAAGTAAGTGTACTTACAACTAGGAGGGCTTGTGGATGTAAGGCTCAGACAGGCTGCTTCTGAAACAGTGGATCTGGAAGCTGAACTCTGAAAAATAACTGTCCAATAGGAACAGCCTAGTTAAAGGCCCAAAGGTGAGAGAAAAAATGGCCCTCTTGAGAAAATGAAAGAATTAGTAGACCAGAAGAGAGATGTGCAGAGCAAGAAGTGGTCAAAGCCAAAGCCAGCTCATCAGTGGTCCACCCCAGACAGCAGGCCTTGTCAAAAATAACCAGGTCCTTCAAGTCTCAGCTAAATGTGCTGAGGGTGAGATTTGAGCATCTCATCTGATTTCTCTGAGACTAGGTTCCCTCCTCAGTAAAAGGGGATGATAAGCTGGGCTTGGTGGTACATACCTTTAATCCCAGCACTCAGAAGGCAGAGGTAGGAGTATCACCGTGAGTTTAAGGCCAGCCTGGGACTACATAATGAATTCCAGGTCAGCCTGGGCTAAAGCAAGACTCTACCTCAAAAAAAAAAGGGGGGGTGGGGAGGGAATGAACAATCCCAGGTGCCTGCACCAAGCTTCATACTAGCCAGTGCCTGGCTTATTAGGGTGTGGTGAGAGACTGTCTGCAAGACTATTCCAGTCCCAAGCCTCGAGCCGCTGTCTAAATATTGAAGGGACTCAACAACATGGTCATATGTCCTCCCAGCTTTGGAATGCCTGCAGAATAAGGGCTTAGGGGATATCCCACTGACCCCTCCAGCAGGGACCCCTTGTTCCTTCTACGCTCCCCCTGTTCAGCCTCACAGGGCCCCTCTCAGCCATCTCTCAGCCTTTTTCCTTTTTCCTTTTACCCTTCCTCCTCGTCTATCCTGCCATCCAGACTTCTGATGAAGCCTCCTCCAGGGTGCTCTGCCCACTTCTGAACCCTGCTCTCTCTTTCCTTCTTAGCCCTTCTCTCTTCAGTTTCTTGTAGGCCCAGCCATCCCCCAGCTCATGCGCCCTCTAAGTCTGGTCCTCAGCCCCAGAGGCCTAGCCCCAAACTTTGAGGTGTTCTGGGAGTTTAGAATGGGTCATGATAAAAATGGAAGGATGGAGAAGACACAGATAGACTTGGAGGGAAAGCCTTCCCTAGAGAAGACCCAGCCCGAAGCCTGCTCTGTGAAGAGAGCTGAGAACTGAGAGAACCATAGGGGCCGGGGGCTGGGGATGGGGGGCTGCTTCTGCTCCTGAGCCTTTCAGCCAGGGGAGCTGCTGGTGACTGAGGAGTCCATCTTGCTGCTAGTAGCAGGCTGTGCCTGGCCAGGCCTTCTAGCTGCCCCCCCAGCCCAGCCCCCCCCCCCACAGCTGCCTTCCTCATGACACAGGCCTGCGTTGTCCTGTTGACCACTGACCACTATGCCTTGGAAGGGCTAGCTAGGCCTGCCCAGGTTGCCAGTCCTGTCAGCCTGCAAACTCAGGCCACAACAGCTCTGTCATTTCCCCATGCTAACACCCTGGGCTTCAGGTGGCAAGCGCTCATTTAATAATCATGTCCTGAGTTACCCTATGGAATAGCTCGCAATCCTAAAGATGGCTTCATGACCAGATCTGCCTGACACCAAAACCCATATTCCGCCCTTCCAGGCTTCTTGCCCAGCCCTGGCCCTGGAATTCTGCCTCTGACTGAGCTCCAGTACAGAATGCAGGGTGATGTAAGGGCAATGCCAAAGGAGAGAGAAGCAAGAAGACACGAGATGGGGAGAAGAGGAAAAGGTCTTTATGGAAGCCTTGAGCGCAGACCTGTCATAGTGTCACTAACTCTCTCAGCCATCAAGCCCAGTGGTCAACCCCAGAACAGATCCAGGGACAGAATCCTGCCAGTTCTCCTTTCCCAACACGGGCCCCAACCGGGACCAGCTCACAGGAACCCATAGCTCGTCTTGGATTCAACTAGGAAGCGGAGGCTTTCTCCCCTTCCCTCCCATACCCCAGACCCAGCAGAGGGCAGGCAAAGGTGAGACCAATCCTTGCGCCCAAGTCAGAGACTGCTTCCTGATGAAGATGCCTTTGGCCACACGTGTTCAGTATAGTAAACAGAACATGGCACCAAACGACACAGGAGCCTGAAGTTTCATTCTTAAGCTTACTAGTCATGTGACTGGTCAATAAATTGTTTTTACCTTTCCCTAGCTCAAGAAGCTGCCCCTACCCAAAGTGTTACATGTCCTAGTATATTAATACTAAGAGCAAGAATAGGGCTGGAGAGATGGCTCAAGGGTTAAGGCACTTGCCTCCAGTGCCTAAGGCCCCGGGTTCAATTCCCCAGGACCCACATAAGCCAGACCCACAAGGTGGTGGCCCTGGTGCATTCTCTCTCTCTCTCTCTCTCTCTCTCTCTCTCTCTCTCTCTCTCTCTCTCTCTCTCCCTCTCCCTCTCCCTCTCCCTCTCCTTCTCCCTCTCTCTCTGCTTGAAAATGAATAAATAAAATTTTTTTAAAAAGCAGAGACTTTGACTCTTTTCACTCTGCAGATGAGGCCCAGAAAAGTTAAGCAACTTCAAGATATTCAAAAAGATCTTTTTATTTCCACAGATGATGACAAAGCAATAAAAGGAAGCTTTATAAATGTAGAGGTAGTTTTTGGAGTGGGGGAGGAAAAGGTTGAGATGGGGTCTTATTATGTAGCTCAGGCTGACCTGGTACTTGCTTGCTGTGTAACCCAGGATGGCCTTGAACTCATAGCAAACCTCTTACCTCAGCCTCCCAAGTGCTGGCATTATAGGTTTGAGCCACTATGCCTAGCTAAAGTAGAAATGTAGCTGGTCCTTTTGCATACATGCAGAGGCATTTTAATTATGGGATGTCTCACAGTATAAGAGGAAGCTCTTCCCTGACTGGCCTCAGTACCCCCACATCTAAGGAGTGGGCCACGGCGGGCAGTCCTCCAGAGCAAGGCTAAATTGCTCCTGCTTAAAGTTACATTCCAAGCCGGGCATGGTGGCACACGCCTTTAATCCCAGCACTCAGGAGGCAGAGGTAGGAGGATCGCCATGAGTTCAAGGCCAGCCTGAAACTACATAGTGAATTCCAGGTCAGCCTAGGCTAGAGTGAGACCCTACCTCCAAAAACAAAAACAAACAAACAAACAAAAACTTTAAAAAATTACATTCCAAAAAAATTTATTATTTATTTGCATTTCTGCTTTTAAAAAAATCTCTGAATGCTCGACTCGGAAGGGGCAAACATTCATGGTCCAGCTATAACCTGTTTCCCCTGAGGAATCAGCCACTTCCATGTACAGCAGGACCACACAGTGGACAAAATTAGGAAGGAGGAGGATCCTTCAGGAAAATGTGGATTCGGAAAGAAAAATCCCTGGGAAGTGCTTTGCCTGCCTCTTCCCCACAGAGCCTCCCTCCTCACCAGCTGCAGAGCTCGGTCCAGTAGATGAACTTCTGACTTCCTCCCTGCCTTTCTACGTGCCAGGAAAGGGGTCCCCAGAACAGAGCAGAATATGCATCAAGGATAGACTCCCCTTCTCCATCCCCCACCAGAAGGGTCTGGGGCATGCCCATTCTCTAGGCCGCCAGATTCCTTTTTTTCCCTTTACCTGCTGCAAGGCTGGGCTCCTGCGTTGAGTCCAGAAAGAAGTTGATCAGGCCTGTGGCCCCAGATCCCACTGCCCTTTGCTCCTGCCCAGGAAGTCATCCCCAAGAAGGTGTGGCAGAGGACCAGAAAGGCTGAGAGGAGGCTGAGGGAACATTCAGACTTGAGACAGGACTCAAGTTAATGGGTAACCTAGAAGGAATTGGAATTCATTGGAGGAATTAGGATTGGATTTGGGTTTAGATTTAAATTTATGACTTGGGCAAGGAGGTAGAGCTGGGTTGTCTCTGAGGACTGGGGTTTGGTTTGGGTCCAGTGTTCCTCCAACCACCTCATGCGTCACTAGCTAAGTCTTTCTCCAAGAGCGGATTCCTCATAGCTCTTATTGGTTGCTGATTCTGAACCTACTTTAAAGAAACAGGAGTGAGGGTGGGGATTGTCTTTGGAGGACAGCAGGGTTGGTGACTTCCTGCTGAGGAACTGCCCTGTCACAGCCTTGTTACCAGTCAAGGGTAAGCAGCATGGGTGTCACCTAGGAGCTTATTGCAAATGCCATCCTGGGCCCCAGGACAGAGCTGCTGAATCAAACCTACATCTTACTATGAACCCTCAAGTGTCCAGGACACTGAAAGTTTGAGAAGCCTGGGTAAAAGAGTTCCTTGAAGCAGGCCTGTGACAGGGTCAAAAATCCAAAGGTCACCCAACATCTCAGCCTGCTTGGGGGGGGGGGGGGTAGCCCTGCCAAACACCCCTCCCAGCGCTGGAGCCACAGCGACACCTACTGGCCATGGGCACCTAAACAACCTCTTCCAGAACCGGTTGGCACGAATGGTCTAGCCAGGCCTGGCCTACACCCTGAACAGCAGGCATTGCTGAGCTCTGGGGATCTGGATCCTCCAATGGGTATAGAGCAAGTGTAGGTGGACACGGGGTCAGTGGGGATCAGGGCTGTGTGCAGGCTGGGACCATTTGGCTTTGATGCAAAGAAAGCGGGCCAGCAAGCAGTGTCTTAGGCACACAATACTCTGGACACATCTATCTCTAGGCCTGGCCTTCCCGAGAGTCAGCACTCTGGCCGTGCTTGTTGGCTGTCTTCATGCACATCCACAGCCAGATGGACAGAGCGCAGCATCCCATCCCAGCCAGCATCAGCAGATGCCCTGTGAGCAGCTAGGATTTGGACCAATGTCCAAGTGCCCAAAAGTGGACTTTTAGGTGGCACACCAATTAAAGAGCACTTCAAGGAAGGGGAACAAGTAGGATATTTCCAGTGCAATGTGGTGGTTACACTTCTATGACAGAATTTTAAGTCAAAAGGGGAAACTGAGGCCAAAGAGAAGAAAAATATAATGATAGGGAAAGAAGCCAACCTATTTATAAACCAAGCCTCAGCTGGCCTGCCTCAAGGGGTCTGGCTCACCCAAGGCTACCAGGGAGAGAAGGAATTCTTTCTGGGCAGTAGACACCACCCTATATAATTCCCAAGTCCCAAATGTTGCCAGGTCCCCTCCCTCTCGTCTGCTTTCCGGTGAGAAGGGGTTTGTCTGAGAGCTAAGTGGATGTGATTGGCCACCAGTGTCTGCCATTAGTGGTGATTAGTTAAAACATGGGAGTCTAAACAGTCAATTGGCTCTAATAATTAATACTGTGGCTCAAGTGTGATTGAGAAAAGGAGGGAGACACAAGAAGAGAGGAAGAGGACTAGAAATGACAGACAAGCACCAGCTCTGTATCCGATGCTGTTCGTTTGAAGCGAGGATGCTTCTGCCCTGAACTCTGCTCTAATCAGACATTTTACTTAAACCACCAGAGTCACCAGAACCACGCTCTTAGGCACGATCGTTAGTATCTCTGTTCTATAGGGAAAAGATGAGATATCTGAAGGTAAAGCTGCTTAGTGCTCAGCAACAATTTGCTGAGTGAACGACTAAATGAAAGTGTATAGAAGTCAGGACCAGCTTAGCCTGACCAAACATCTGGAGTGGGGAAGGGAGGGGAGGGAGAAATCGGAAGAGGCAGCAGGGAAGTCTGTCTCAATGTACTTTCTCTCACTCACTCACTCACTCACTCACGAATGCCAATCACACTACCTCTCATGGTGCGTCCTTCTACCAACCATACCTCTCCCACAACAGCCCCCCGCCCGTGTCTTTCTCCTGTCCCATCTCATGCACACCCTGTCACTCGAACAGCTTTCCTGCACAGCATCTCCATACCCTCCTCTCCCTCTTATCCTCGCCCATCCATATTCTCTCACCCTCCTTGCTTCTTTCTCTTTCTCGAATCCCTCACATACACACTTCCTCTCTTTAAGGCCCTGCTGGTCTCCCTCGGTTCTTAGGATGCCCCACGCTCAAAGGAGTGAAGGAGAAATGAAAGAAACACACCTCTCCACCTCTCCTCTGCACACTCTGAGCCCCTTGCCCTCATTCCAGGATTCGTGCCCCAAAGGCTGAGCTTCTAGCCCAGATCTAAAAGGACCTGGTGGACTTCCCGGGTGGTGCTGGGGAGGGGGCTCCACCCTGTAGTCCTCAGTCATCCTGGAGCAGGCTCAGTTGCTCCCCACCCCCTCCCAGGTCAGGAGCAGCAGGAGCTCAGCGAGCAGGATGGCTGTGTGTGCATTGCTATTAATCACCCCTCCTGGTCCGCTAACGAGGCTAATGTGGTAAGTGACAATAGCCCATCTTGGTTCCTGATTTAGGGGCTCGGGACGGAAGCTGGGCTCCTGGGAGTGAAGACGTGAATTCTCCACGACACTAAACCTTCAAATAAATCTCCTCCAGTCAGAGAAGCCCAGGGCACTAAATCCCACGCGCCGGTAATTGAAACCCTTAGAGCTTTCTTGGGTAGGAAAATTGCTGAGAGAGAGAGAGACAGAGAAAGAGAGAGAGAGAGAGAGAGAGTAGCAGCCCAGGGGTTCCGGGTGGGGTGGTGGGCTAGCATGGAGGCTGCCAGAAGGATGGCTCTGTGACCAAAGGAGGCTTGGGGGGGGGGACTTCAGGAGCACATGGTTTGTCCTGTGTGAACATCTGTTCATCCATGTTTCCAGACGTGAGATTTTTCTATCTGGTTATACTCATGCAGTCACTTTCCACCCATCTCCCTCCAGATCTAGGACACTTGATTTTAGAGTGATATTCTTTCTTTTAAGAGTTTCCACTCTTTAACCCCCTAGGGACCTCGCACTCCCATGAACCATGTACAAGGTTTCATTCAAGCAAAAGAAATTCTCAACGTTACTCTAAAGGCCTTCCTTCACCTATTCACTCCTCTCTCACCCTCATCTCTCTTTCTGGAAATTCTCCTAAGGGCCCTGCAAATCCTTTCCCATTAATTTGGTCATTGAATTATTTAACAGTCGCTAACACCACTCTACACCAGGCCCTAGGCTGGGTCTTGAATATACCAACATGATTCAGAAATCTTCCCTGCCCTCAAGGAGCTCAGAGCAAGGAAGACAGGTGAATAAACACAAAAGTGCAATGATACAAATGTGCAAAAATGGAGGTATAGAGCATGGTATGGAAAAAAAAATAATAGCAGGGAAGATATTCAAAAAGAAGCATTATCTGAGGGCAGTCTTAAAGAATAAACAAGAGTCACAGGTTGTCCGTGGGGAGATGGGTAGCACGGGCATTACTGGTGGGGAGGAGAGTAGAAGAGAGGCCTTGTCCAACCACAGAACACAGTGTTTTCACTGGAGGAGATGGAAAGGAACATGAGGCTGGACGGGGATTTACGCTGCAGGCTTTGAGGGCCAGGGAAGGGTCTTGAGTAGTTGAATGATAGTGGTTGTGTTTTAGGAAGCTCATTCTCTCAGTAGAAGTGGTAATAGGTTAAAGGAGAGAGATAATTTAGATTAATAGTAAAGACAGAAGATGATCAGTTCTAAACTAGGAAGATAGAGGAAAAATATGATTTTTGATGGCTACTTGGGAGGTAAAAACAGCTAAGATCTTCATTTATTGGGTGTCGGGGCCTGAGGGAAGAGTAAGAGTCAAGACTGTGAATTTAAGGAAGGCTATGGGTGATGGTCCCACTCACTGCAACCGAGAAACCAAGAGGAAGGCAGGACGAGATCAAGCGGCATCCCATGTCAGGCACGTGGAGTTTGAAGAACCAAACAGAGAAATTCACAGTGTTACATATGGGTCAGGATCGGAGGTAGGAATGGAAGGAATGAAGCTCTGTGTGTACAGAGAGAAGTGAATGAGGACCAGGAGAATGGTGGTCAGTGTTGACAGCATACACACTGGTATTCGCTGCCCGTCCAATGTGCGTGGCTGGGGCTGCAGCTCCATTTGTCAAGTGCTTACCCAGCATGCACTAAGCTCTGGGCTTGATCCTCAGCACCACATAGATCTGATGACCTGGAGCATGCCTCAGGAGTAATCCCAGCATTTGGGAGCTAAAAGCAGGAGAGTCAGAAGTTCAAGGTCATCCTCAGCAGCAAGTTAGAGACTAGTCTGGGATATATGAGACTCTGTCTCAAAAGAAAGAAAAGAAAAGGAAGGGAGGGAAGAAGGAAAAAGGGAAGGTGAAAGGAAGGAAGGAAAAAGGAAAGGTGAAGGGAAGGAGGAAGGGAAGGAGGGAGGGAGGAAGAGAAAGGAAAGGAGGGAGAAAGGAAGAACGCCCAATAAATATACCCATGTGTCATGTGGCCACAGTCACAGACTTTCCTCTGCCTCCCCGTTTACAGAACAGGGCCGAGTCATACAATACCTAGCTCAGGATGAGCTTGTGGTATTGTGGTATTTCTCCTCTTCCTCCTCACCTCCTCAGCTTCTTAACTATCGCATCTCAACTTATGTGGGTTCTTCAGGGAAGCCTGTGTGGATTTCCCTGACCAGGAAATACCTCTAAATTATGGGCCCCGTAGCACAGTTAAGTGGTTAGGAGATAGAGACATCTTAGGCAAGAAGGGGAGGGAAGGAAAGAATATTCATTCCAGGAAGGGACAAATGAACTGTTGATATTGCTGTGATGTGGGAGAGACGTGGCTGCATCATGTTATGGAGGGAAGCATGGGGACACGAAGGAGAGGATGCAGTAGAGAGGGGAGCAAGCAGAGAATGTAAGCAGGAATGGGGCTGCGATTCTAAGCCCAGGAGAAGCAGTTCAACTAAAGCAGGAAGATGGTTACTTCTTCCACTGAAACTGAAGAGAAGGAGGTGAGTTGGGGAGGGTGCTAAAGGAATTCATGACTAAGAACTCTCAATTAAAAAAATACATTATTTACTTATTTATTATTTATTTGCAAGCAGAGAGAGATGGAGAGAAAAGAGACAGAGAATGGGTGAGGCATGGCCTCCAGCAACTGCAAATGAATTCCAGACACATGTGCCACTATGCATCTGGCTTTATGTGGTTGCTGGGGAATTGAATCCAGGTCATTAGGCTTTGCAGGCAAGCACCTAAACCGCTGAACCATATCTCTGGCATGAGAACTCTCAATTTTGAGCATTCAGGTGAAAAGCAAGGCAGAAGAAGGGGAGGGGCTGAAGCTGGTAAAATGGTATTGAGTTGTCTCTGGGAAAGGAGAGACAGCTGACCAAGAGCATGTTTGGTAGTGCTAAGGCTGGAAACTGTGAATTTTTATTGGCACATATCTGTGTGGTTTTGTGATTTCCCCACCTGCACTTAGCTGCCTCTGTGACTGAGACCAAAAAAGGAAATAGTTGAACCTTGAAGTTCTTGTATTAAATTAAAAAAAAAAAAGTTGAACCTTGAAAAATTCAAAGGGAACAATGAAGCTGGGTATGTTGGCCAGGTATTAAAATTATGCATTATAGGCTGGGCGTGGCAGTGCACACCTTTAATCCCAGCACTCCACTCGGGAAGCAGAGGAAGGAGGATCAATGTGAGTTGAAGGCCACTCTGAGACTACACAGATGACCAGGCCAGCCAGGCTAGAGCGAGACCCTATCTTGAAAACAAACAAACAAAATGATGCATTGTGAGGTCCAGGCTTGTGTCCATGAGTCAGCGGTGGCTTGGTCAGAAGCAAGTAGGACAGGTACAAGGCCACGAGGAGTCTGGGGGAGGAGTTCTATCATTAGCAAATTAGGTAATTGACAAGGTCCACCAGGAAGAAGCAGAGCACAAGAACAAAATCCAAGGAGCCGTGGGGATCAGAACGGTGACCTGGGAGAGAGATGCTTCAAGTCCTTGATGATTGTGGAGAATGATAGATAGATCAGGCGGGATGCAGAGTGGCACTTGAACTCCAAGAACCATAGGGTGGATAAGCAATGACCCGCAAGATGGTGGCCCCACCTCCTGGCCCCAGGAGCGTGCAGGTGGGAGAGTAAAAGCCTGTCCCGGAGAGACCTGCAAGGAAGTGGTGTCTCTAGAGATAGGCCAGTTGTTCCAGGAAGGGAAGGAAGCTTCCAGACCTGAGGCATGGTTCTCATGGGAAAGTGGCAGAGCCATCTCTCACTCTGTCCCCAGCACCACTCCTGGGACAGTTGCCCGGCTAACCTTCTTCCCCCAACTTGATGTCTTCCTCCTGCACCATCTTACCTACTCCCCACTCAATAACCTCATCCACTCTCCATCCCTCCTCCCACACTCCCTCCCTGGACCCTTCCCCTGCCCTGCCCCACCCTAGCCGGCCTGAGTGAGCAGGAACCCCTGCACCTTCATTTCTCAGGTCACTGCTTGGCTAATGGGCTATTAATTTGCTCAATCGTCCCCTGTGAGGCAAACTCAATTTCTGCCAGCCAGTCGTCCCTCCCTGTCGACAGTGTGATTGATTGGAGGAACAGCTGTCACCGCCCCGGCTGCCTGCTCCCTGCCTCCTGCCTACTGAGTCCCACCACCCCGCCTTCCTCGGGCCACCGCCCTGCACCCACAGAGACACTGCACCCCTACCACCTGCCCAAGGATCTGTCGCCAGCAATGAAAAATGACAGAAATATTTAAGGACAAATAAGGTTTCCCAACGCAATTGAAAATGATTACAGGCAGCTACAGATGGGGCCAATCTGATGCGCAGCAGCAAATCAAATCGAATTTCCTTATCGGCGTATTATTTTAGGCGTTATCTGGCACGTTGATGCAGTTATCAATTCAATTTCAGCCTCCGGGCCGCTGTTTACCGTCTCGCCTTTGCTGGGAAAAGGTAAACATGCTCAGCCCAGCAAATTAATTTCTGGCTGAAGCCAGAGGCGGCAAAAGACTGCTGTCCAGGACCCACGGCCTCCACCTTGGCCCTGGGCTCTTGCGGGCCAGGCTCCAGCTTGCCCAGGGAGCAGAAGCCCCTTTAGCTGCCTGCCCCTGCCCCAAGCAGGATGCGGAGCTCCTAAGAGACCGAGGTGACCGTTGTTGGCTCGGCTGCTGCTGCCAGGGAGAGGTGAAGGTCTCCCATTAATTCCCAGCTAAAAATGACAAATTCATCTTGGACGACAATTAAATGAAGTCAGTAATTGATGCTAATTGATCTCCAGATGCAAGGGCTCCCCTCAGCCTTAGCAGCAGCACGTGGCTGGCTCACTCACTCTCTTCTTCCTCCCTCCGCTGAGTTCTCGGTCCCACATCTCTTGAAAGCACAGCTCTAGGAGAGGCAGCTAATCTGGGCTGGACCAGCAGGCAATGCCTAAGGCTAGGCAGCAGCCCCACGGGCACTTGTCATCAGTGCCTAGCGCACCACCCATCCGCCTAGGATGCAGGTACGCTGCCCTCCTCAGCCACTCAGGATTTATTGCCCACAGCTGTGGAGGCTCCCACTTCATTTTTATAAGCCCAGAGCCAGAGCCAGCAGGGGGTAAAACACACTTGAAGTTACTTTACTTGAAACAGTCCTAGCATTTGAGCTCCATGACAAGGAAGGTGCTGGGAGGGAGGGAAGTGTGGGGGCATGATGGGAGAACTCAGGCTACACCTGAACATAGGCCAACATGTCTAGATGTGGAATAACATCCTGTGTGTGAGCACTTGTTCTGTGGAGACATCCGAGACAATATGTGTGCACTTTCCATATGTGGAGACATTTCCTAGCCCTGCCCTTTACTACAGTTTCTAAAGCCTAACCCCAGGGAACAATGGGAGGCCCCACCTGCCCCACTCACCACAAGCTCAGCCCAACATGGGAGCTGTCTGGAAGTTATTAGCTAAAGGAGTTGGGGAATGAATATTCTACAAGAGGAGAGAGGCTTCAGTTATATTTTGCATAGCCAAGGTCAAGGGTAGGAAATAGCTATGGCTCCTGAAACCATACCAGCCTCTGTATGTGACGATAGCAAAGGCTCATTAGGACCAAGGGTTCAAATCCCACAACCAGGACTCAGTGGGTTAGACTGTGCCTTGGCCTTTAGCTCCAGCTTGAGCCTAAACTTGTCCACAGGCTGTCCTGCACCTGATGGCCCTGCAGATGTTTGCTGCTGGCCACCCAGGCAGGAGTCATGTCTGGCTCAATTCAGGCCCTCTGGATTGCTAGAGACAGTTAATAACATCCATCATGACAAGAGTCAGGGCACCAGCCAGTCTCTTATACCTGGAACCAAAAGGAGTCCATGTGGAACAGGTAGGCCAATGAGAGAGCAAGGGCAGGTGGGCATGAGTTGTCAGCCCTGTGTATTGGATCTGGGTAAGTGTATCACATGTATGGACCCTGCTGTTGTGCGCAGGGATCTCTGTGTGTCTTGTGGGAAGAAGAGGAACAGATAAGGCATGAGTGACATGACAGATGACCAGGCTAGAGTCAGGGCAGAGGCAAGGACTCCAAGAAAGCCCTGTCTTCATGGTGCCATCTGTACTTTGGAGATTTGGCAAGGTCACTAATCATGTACTTGTTAATTCAAGGAATAGCTTAGTGATTTCTACTCTAGAACTTTCCCCTTATTTCAGGGTAAGCTCTCTGCTGGGTGCTGAGGCTATAACAGTGAACAAGTTAACTTTTTTTGCCATTAAGAAACTCACAGTAGGGACTGGAGAGATGGCTTAGCGGTTAAGGCAGTTGCCTCCAGTGCTAAGGCCCCAGATTCAATTCCCCAGTACCCACATAGGCCAGACCCACAAGGTGGTGGCCCCAGTCTTCTCTCTCTCTCTCTCTCTCTCTCTCTCTCTCTCTTTTTCTCTCTCTCTCTGCTTGAAAATGAACAAATAAAATAGAATAAAAAAGAAACTCACAGTGTGAAGAAAGTGGAACGTATGTAACAGGCAATAACACCATGTGACATGTGTTATGAAAAAAGTAATGCATGAGGCTGTGGGACACCAAGGAAGCACCTAGTATATTCTAGGGGAGTCAGGCAGGCTTCCTGGAGGAAGGCATTCTAGGTAAGTCCTAAAGAATAAGTAAGAGTTAGCTGGCTTATGAAAATGGGCCTTGCCACAACCCTTTGGTTGTTTGGCGAGCCCAAAGCACAGACAAATAGGCCTATTTTGTTCCAAGTGACACTGGAACGGCTGAAAATGTCACCTCTGTCCTTTGAGTGCCAGCTACTACCCTGGGGTCTGGGCAAGAGGGTGCACAGCTGTTTTCTGGGCATCTCTGGGCACCAGCAGATAAGTATGGGCCACAGCTAAATACACATCTCGTGCTGCCCACCCTTCCCCCACCTCCTCGACCAGGGATGCCTATTAATCCTGACAAATGATGACTTACGAACATGTAATGCAAACTGATTCATCATACATTCAAATCCGCCGCCCCGCCCCAGCGGGAGGCCCCAGCCAGACAAGTGTATTACACGGATAATGTATTTGACGTATTAATAAAACCAGCCGCATTGCTCTGGCGCGGGGACTAGGGAATGCCAATATACGATGACAGATCACATATTGATGAAATCCAGATGTTTGGAATCATAGTCTTGGGGCCTTGTTCATATTGACTGAAGGTAAAAAATGCCGTCTGTCAGCCTGTTAACTCTTCCCATCCCACACTCAGAAGAGGCGCCAATCATGGGTTTCTAGAAAAATGAGGAGGAAGGGGATGAGTGGGAGGGGAGAATGGATGAATAATTAGATGTTTTTGGATTGATAATGAATGGGATGGAAAGGATGTATGGAGTGCCATGAGTAGGATGAGTGGACGGGACACTTTTCTTGCCTGATGTTCTTGACCTCTAGGACCATTTAACTATGAATGACATCCCTCCTCTTAGAACTGCCTTTCTTGCCTCCACGGCATCAAACTTCCCTGGTTTTCCTCCTTCCTCTCTACTATTCCTTCTCAGACATGGATGACTTGAACTTCCTTCGCCTGTGAAAGTTCAGTTCTCTTCCAGATTATTCTGAGTGTGCTCACTCCCTACTCTTAACGTCATTTGCTTATTCATTTGATAAATGTTTCTTAAATTGGGTTTTTTTGTTTGTTTGTTTGTTTGTTTGTTTTTTCGAGGTAGGGTCTCACTCTAGTCCAGGCTGACCTGGAATTCACTCTGTAGTCTCAGGGTGGCCTTGAACTCACAGCAATCCTCCTACCTGTGCCTCCCGAGTACTGGGATGAAAGGCATGTGCCACCACGCCTGGCTTGATAAATGTTTCTTGATTACTTACCCTAGGTCAGACATCGCTGCAGGTACAGAGGCTGCGGGTGGTGAACTTTGGGTCTATGTGTCAGTGTCTCCCAGGCTTACAATTCAACATGGTCAAGGTTCCTCAAACTAACTACATCCAAAACTGAACTCATTTTACTCCTTACCAAGCCTGACACACAAACCAATAAACAGATAGATGGGGATGGATAGACAAGAGGAAGAATTCTACAGGGCACAAAAGGGCTGAGGCCAGGGCCAGGGTATCTGCCCACTCAATGGTAGCTGATCTCAATCAAAGCAGGAAGAAGGTTGTACCCATGTCAAAACCAGGTGGGTTTCTGGATGGGGTAGGATGTAGGTACAAACCTGAACCACTGTCTTACTATGAGTCCTTGCTTGTACACAGCCCTGATTTAATGAGATCTTCACAAAAGTCCCAGGAGTTAAATATCATCCCCATTTCACATAAGGAGAAACGAAGCTCAGAGTGGTTAAATGATTTGCCCAAGGTCACACAGCTGGAAAGAGGCATCTGTTGAATTTGACTTGAAGTTCTATTTTGTGTCTTAATCACTAGAAAATGGAAGCCCTCCACCCTGAGACTACATAGTGAATTCCAGGTCAGTCTGGACTAGAGCGAGACCCTACCTTGAAAAACCAAAAAAAAAAAAAAAAAAAAAAAAAAAAAAAAAAAAAAAAAAGAAGAAGAAGAAGAAGAAGAAAAGAAAAGAAAAGAAAACAGAAGCCCTTCCACTGAGAGATAGAGTGGTGAGGGGAAGGACAGGACACACATGCACTTATATATGATGACACATATGTACCCATGTAGTCATGAAAGTCCCAATCACTATGGCCATCTTCATTAGGGTCCCCTCGCCCTCATTTTAGTGTTCCCTAATCCTAGTCAGACACCAAGCAAACTGCCTTTTTCTCTCTCTCTCTCAACAAAGTCTCACACTATAGCCTAGGCTGGCCTTGAACTCATGGCAATCCTCCTGCCTCAGCCTCCAGAGTGCTGGGATTATTAAACCATACCTTATATGGCTTGCAGAGAAAAGACAGTAAAGGGAACTGCTGCTTGAACAAACAGGTGAGAATGGAAACTTCAGACCACAGAACTGGGGCAAAAGAAAAGGAGCCGAGCCAAACAGGCAGGCATTTTCAGGATCTACAAGGCCAGACATGAGCGGGGCTTCCCTTAAATGAGCCCCTCATTACCATGCCCAAGTCTCCCTGTGGAAGATGGCCGAGAAGGAGCAGCCTGTGGGCAACAGTCCAGATGGTCAGGAATTCCCAACAGAGGAGGGCAGCAGAGGGTTGATCTAGGCCCCCAGGTACCTGAGGCCTGTTGCAAGGCTGGAGGGATGGCCCACGCTCAGGACAGGGCGTTCCTGGTTTGACCACTTATCTCTACCGACAATCCAACAATTTATTTATTTTTAATATTTTATTTATTCATTTTCAAGCAGGGAGATAGAGAGAGAGAGAAAGAGAGAGAGAGAGAGAGAGAGAGAGCACCAGGGCCACCACCTTGTGGGTCTGGCTTATGTGGGTCCTGGGGAATTGAACCCGGGGCCTTAGGCACTGGAAGCAAGTGTCTTAACCGCTGAGCCATCTCTCCAGCCCAATTTATTTATTTTTTATTAAGAGAGAGAGAGAGAAATGGGTAGAGAGAGAAAAAGAATGGGTATGCCAGGGCCTCTAGCCACTGCAAAGGAACTCCAGATGCATGTGCCACTTTGTGCATCTGGCTTTATGTGGGTACTGGGGAATTGAACTTGGGTCCTTGGGCTTTGCAGGCAAGTGCCTTAACCACTGAGCCATTTCTCCAGCCCCGACAATCCATCTTTTAGGCTTCTAGTTGGAGCTTCAGAGTCTTGTCTTGGGAGTGGGAGAAGGTAGCTAAGAGCTTAACGAGGGACAGGGCCAACCTTGAGGTCACACAGCTCAGAAGCCTCCAGACTAGAATTGCCCTGTGTAAGGCTAAGGTCAGGATGCCCTCTCCCTGCCCTGCCCTCCTCCTGCTTGGGAGATACCTGCAGCAGGCGGACAAGTGGAGGTGGCAGGCCCTCCAGTGGCAAGAGTGGTGGGGAGGGAGGGAGGGAGGGAAGGAGGGAGGCAGTAATGAATGTGGACGGGAGGCAGAATGAGCGATCTGTCTTTGCATGGGAGGGGAGGGGGCCGGCGGGCGTTCCCCCCACACACTCACACACTCAATCAGGGGCTGTCAGACCTCCGGCCGCCTGGCATTTTGGTGAAGAATCTCTCAGCTAAAAATTGTTGTCAGTCCCATTTCCTCGTTATCAGTGCCAGGGCTGAGGCAGCGCCCGGGGATTAGCGAGAGCGGGGAGCACCATCCACCGCCGATAACACTGGGCCTCCCGCCTCACCTCCCCCATTCATCATCTTTAGCACTGACAGCTCAGCCCAGTCCCTGTCCCCAAACCCTCGCGCTTCCTGCGGCTCCCCACTATGCTGTTCAGTCATCACCTGACCTCCCAGGGAGCCAGGCCTACCTGGCTCTCAGTGACAGGATTCAACCTAGGACTGGCTGACCTAGACCCACCTGTGGCAAAAGGCCTTGCCCATTTTGGGGGATGGGGCAAGGGACCACAAGTGGGGGGTGAGGAATATGCCAGGAGCCAGTCCTTCCCGACAGCCTGTCTTTGGGGGCTCCAGCTACCTACCACTGATGCTGTCTGTGGTTTTTGGAGAAGGGAGCCAAGCCCTCCTTAGATGAACAAACTATTAAGGTTTTCCTGGGGCCCCTCACCAGCCTGAGATGGACTCCCAGATTCTGGGAACTTTGGAAATGAAGAGCCAGAGGATGACACTGTCTGACCCTAGAACTAGTTTGGTGGGGAGGGATTGAGGACTTCATTCCCACCCCAGCAAGACCACAGCCTCCTCCGCTTGGCCATCCCCAGCGATTTTATGGCCCATTTTATGGCCACTGTAATGGCCCAGGTCAAAAGCTTCAGGGAGCTGTATTCTGGGAATTATGCAAACGAGGAGCAGGCCCAGGGCCAGAGTATGGATTTTGTCATTAAACCTGGGCAGGCCATGTCGTTAGTGCAGTAAAATCCACGTCATGACCACAGGTCTCAATATAAAATTATAGGGAACACAGCGGGGGAGGGGAAGCAGGAGGTGCATAGCTGTGCAGACACCTGCCACTCTAACCCCTGAGAACATGCAAGTGGGATGGAGGACCCAGGCTGCAGGGTGTCCTGGATGTCCCTTCCAGTGCTTTCCCAAAGCTAGGAGTCAAGAAGAGGGCCTAATGTCCCAATAAGGAAACCGAGGCCAAGTTCAGAAAACCAAGTGGCATCAAAGCTACAAAATGAGAACAGATACACGGGGCACTGATATCTGGGGTCCAGATGTGCAGAGCAGAATCTGAGCTCCAGAAGGCCCAGGGAACCAAGCTTAATGTCCCAGGCTAAATGGAACTGAATCCCTGATGTTTCTACCCCAGCTCAGACTCCATGTCCTGGACCCCCTTCTCCATCCTCCTCTTCTCTCACTGTCTCCCCCTTTTATACCATAGATCCTACTTCAAGGATCTGCTCAAACAACCTTGTCGACTCTCCCTTACTCATCTTTCATTGAACATCACCTCCCAGGTGGATCCTCTGGCCTTCTCCTGCCTTCCCACAGTACCCTGCATAGCTCTTGCCTTCCCACAGTACCCCGCACAGCTCCAGCCTCCCTGGTGGCTCTGACCCACATTGACTGAAGTCACTGGCTTTCTTTATTGTCTTTTCCACTAACTTGTGATCTCCCAGAGAGGAAGAATGCAGTTTCCTTATCTCTGAGCTCCAGTCTCCCCTAGAATAATACCTGACATAGGACCATTGTCTTATAAATGTTTGTTGAATAAATAAATGAAGCCATGAGAGCAATAGCCAACTTCAGTAAGTCCAGTTCTAAGCCTTAATTTCTCAATTTTTTAGGATAAAGACAATGGCCTGGAGAATTTTTAAGGTGTCATTCACCTCTGAGATTGGCTGAATGAAGTGAGGGACAGAGCTGAAGCTAGAATCCATCCTTACCTCCCAGGCCAGGGCTACATCTGCTTCATTTACTTAAAGTTGTCTACCAGCTGCTGCTGTCCCTTAAACACCTGAGGCACAGCCACCTAGGCAGGTGACAGACAGTGGGACTTCTTCCCCTTCTCAGAGACCTAGCCAAACAGGCTAGAGTCACTCTTATCTGGCACACAAAGCCAGCTCTGTGACAGCTATGTGGCTTCAAGGACATTTCTTTGGTTAAGGCTTCTCTTTTTTCCCACTTCCCAGAACATAGGCCCAGAATGAATTGTTCTTTCCCCTGAGCCTCAGATGGTTTGATCTGGGAATCCAGGGAAAATGCAATCCTCCTCAGTGTATGACCGAGGGAGGTGGCTTCTCACTCCCAGCCCAATCTGGGAGCTCCCTGAGGTACAGTGTTGCTAGATTTAGCAAATAAAAATATAAGACAGGAAGGTGATTTTTATTTTAGAAAAAATCAATGAAAAACTTTTAGTATAAGTATGTTCCTTGCAAAATATGGGACATACTTATACTTTAAAAAAGTATTCGTTGTATATCTGAAATCAAATTTCACTGGGCATCCTATATTTAATCTGGTAAACCTACTCAGCTATCTATCCTGTCATCATTAGCATGGGCTTTTATCTCTCTGAAAGCTGATGGTGATCTCTCCAGGCACCAGGGAGAAGAAGATCTGGGCTTAAGCTAAAAACGTCTTTACTCCAGGGAGACTAGATATGTAGTTTACTGGTAGAGGCTTGCCTAGCATGTACAATGCCCTGAGTTCAAGTCCTAGTACCTACCATACAGCCTCCATGGATATAGCTAGGGATGTTTCTAGATGAATAGAACTCTCAATCCCATGCCTTTAAGCAGAGACAAGGGAACATTGGATAGGGGGAGTGGCTTAGGAGTCAGGAGAAAGATGAAACAAGCAGGCAACCTTCCAAGCATGGTTTGTTCTAGTTACCATTATTGATAGATTAGGAATAGAACTGAGGCTCTCAGCAGCCTCGGTGTGTTGAAGGGTAAGTGGGTAAATCGATTATATGAGACAAGGTCTCTCTATGTAGCCTAGGCTGGCCTGGAACTCACTATGAAGCTCAGGCTGGCATCAAACCTACAGCAATCTTCCTCCTTCAGCCTCCTAAATGCTGGGATTTCAGGCATGAGCCACCACACCTGGCTTGAAGGGGATTTTGAAGAAAATTCTGAATCAATGTGACTGTCAAGAGGCCCATGAGGTTATCCAATGGAGAAGTAGTGAGACCTAAATAGAGAGAACATGAATGTCAAGAATATTGTAAAAGGAGAATGAATAAGACTTGATAGTTAAATGAATATGGAAGGAGCAGGCATGGGAAGGGGCACCTAGTGAGACTGAGGTTACTGGCATGCGTGTCCAGAAATGGACACTACCAAAGAAGAAGCAGGTTTGGAAGAGATGAAGTTGAAGAACTCAAATTTGAATTATTGAATTTCAGAGGCTTATGGGACATTCAGGCATGAATGAAACATTTGGATATAGGGGCCTGGAAAAAATCCAGAGTAGAGGTACACACCATGTGCAGTCAATGGACATGGGTCCTAATTATGGCCACAGAAGGAAGAAGTTCATCCAGCACACAGAATGAGGAGAGCAGAAGCTGAAGACAGAACCTTTAGGAAAAGTGGGTTGCTGGAGAGATGGTTCAGCAGTTAAAGGCACTTGTTTGCAAAACCAGACAGCCTGGGTTCATTTCTCCAGTACCCATGTAAAGCTAGATGCACAAAGTAGTGCATGCATCTGGAGTTTGTTTACAGTGGCAGGAGGCCCTAGCGTGCCCATACTCATTCTCTCTGTCATTAATTAATTAATTATATATTATTTATTTATTTAAAGTGAGAGAAGTATGTATGTACACATTTAAAGTGAGGGGATCCAGGTGTGGTAGCACAAGCCTTTAATCCCAGCACTTGGAAGGCAGAGGTAAGAGGATCGTCATGAGTTCAAGGCTACCCTGAGACTACACAGTGAATTCCAGGTCAGCCTGGACTAGAAAGAGACCCTACCTCAGCCCCCCCACAAAAAAATGTGAGGGAAAGAGAGAGACAGAGAGAATGCTAGAATGCTACACTGGAAGTCATTTAGCCCCTGTTGATCTTTCCTACTTGACATCAAGAGCAAGAGCTAGATCTGATTTCATTGTGGGACTTCACAGCTCAGCTCTGGGCCTATCTCAGAGTCACATGAGGGAATGTTTGTTGAATGACTGGGGGGAATTCTCTCTCTCTAGTCTTCCATCTCCAGATCTGGGGAATCTGGAGAAAGCAGAGACCCAAGGGGCACTCGACATTCTGGGTGGTGGTATCATTAGATACATGTGAAGTGGAGTGCTCAGGGTCTGACTGCAGAGAGCATTGGCTGTGTCCCAGTAGATTTTCTGAGAGGAACAGCCAGCAGAGAAGATGTCATTCATGGCCACAGCCTCTGGAGCTACAGAAAAGGAGTAATGCTTGTGGGCTCTGAAACTCAAAAGCTCACCCCTCCTCTAAGTCCAGAAGCCCAAGAGGGCAGAAGTAGGCTCGTGCCAGAGGCCAGGGACACTTGAGACTAGCCTGGCTCATGTGTATCTATTCTCCTTCCCTGGCCAGGTAAGAAGAAAGCAGTAGCGTTGTTTGACAGCCAAGCCCCGATCTGCCCCATCTGCCAAGTCCTGCTGAGGCCCAGTGAGTTGCAGGAACATATGGAGCAGGAACTGGAGCAGCTGGCCCAACTGCCTGCCAGGTAAGCCACCCACTGGGACCCTGCCCATCAGGGGAGTCCATTCAGTCTCTTAGTCCCTGGGTTTCACCCCAGCCTCCAGGGAGAAGTGGGGACTCCACTGCCATTCGCTGCTCTGTTTTCAGTGCCCAGCTGAATGGTGATGCCTCTCTCTTGCTTTACTTTGAAGGATGGGAGGAGAGTGACTCTTCAGGGCCCTGTCTCAGAAGAGCATAAAGGGAGCTGGTTAAGGAATAAGCCACTGTCTCGAGCTCTGCCATGCTCTGCCTTGTGGGGCCTTGGGGAAGGAACAGAAAAGCAAGTACAGAGCCTGGCAGCCCCATCAGAAATCCAGACAAGTCCTGGCATTCAGGAGAGTAAGCAGGACCTTCTCCATGAATGTCAAGGACTAAAAGGTGACAACCTTGAGAATGTGCTCAGACATGTTCCCACTCCAGCTCATCCCCAGCCGTCCCTGCCTGAAGAACTGGACTGAGCCTTCTCAGGAACCTTGGGGAGGAGCCGATTAATCGAGTAACAAATGACCTCTCATCTGAGCAGTATAAAGCAACCATTCCACTATGTTAGCAGTCTGTAGGGACAGGAATTCAGAGGACACAGAAAGGATGGCAGTGTCTGCTCCAGATGTCTTAGGTTCAGCTGGGAAGACGCAGTAACTAGGTGTCAGACCCATCTGGAACTTACCCTTCAATCACTCATCTGGTGCTTGATGCTGGCTATCAACTGGAACCTCAGGCAGGGCTGGATCCAAAGCACATGCTTGGGACTTCTCCATGTGCACTGGCCTTTCTCATAGCTTGCTAGTTGTTGTAGTTAGCTGGGATGAATCTCCAAACCAGGCACAGTTTATGGGAGGAAACGATTTATTCAAGCTACAGCTCCAGGGGAAGTCCCATAAAAGTGAAAGAGGCTGGTCCTCTTTCACAGGTCCAAGCAGAGAGAAAAACCCATCACCTACACCACACACACAGAACAGGGAACAGGGAACAGGCAGGAGGGCCAAGGAGAGAACTTCTTCCCCTTTATATAGCCTTATGGTGGGGTCTTACAACCCCTTCCCAGACTTAATGGCTTCCTAAGTCTCTGGAATTCCCTTCCTGCACTGCCCACATAGGAAAGGATGTTTACTTCTAGCTTCTTTGTGCTTCTTTACATTCTGCCACTTGTTGAGAGGCTGTCTTCCTGTAAACATCCTCAGAGACCCACCCAAGATAATTAAAAAGATCCAAGTTGGCAACAAAACCTAACCATCACACTAGTCTTGGGGTAACTTACCTGGCAGTTTAGGGTTCAAAAAGAAAATGTTCAGGCTGGAGAGATTGCTCAGTGGTTAAAGACACTTACTTGTAAGACCTGATGGCCCAGATTCAATTCCCCAGTATTCATGTAAAGCTAGATGCACTAAGTGGCACATGTGTCTGGAGTTCCTTTGCAGAGGCAGGAAACCCTGGCCTACCCATACTCATTTTCTCTGTCAATCTCTCTCTCTCTCTCTCTCTCTCTCTCTCTCTCTCTCTCTCTCTCTCTCTCTCTCTCTCTCTGAAATAATAAAGAAAAAGAAAGGAAATGTTCCAGCCAGCAAGATGGAGCTTCAGGGTAGGGTGCTGGGTGGGAATCAAGCCCATGGCCTTGCTCATGCTATGCTACATCCGAGCTTAGGTCACCTTTTTTAGCCTCTGAAGTCATGAAGAGAATGGGTGCACCAGGGCCTCCTGCCACTGCAAACTCCAGACACATGTGCCACTTTGTGCATCTGGATTTACATAAGTACTGGGGAATGGAGCCCAGGCTGTCAGGCTTTGCAAGCAAGCGTCTGTTAGCCTCTGAGCCATCTCTCCAGCCCCTGAGGAGAAGGAAGTCACCTGTTGCTGTGTTACAAATTCCCCTAAAACTTGGCGGCTTAAAAGAGTTATTATCTAAATGTCTGTGGCTCATCAGTTCGAGAACAGCATAGCTGGATGGTTAGGGGTAGCTTTAGCCACTGGTGCAGATTCCCTCACAAGGCTAAAGTCAAGATGTCAGTCAAGGCTGCAGCTATCTGAAGGTCAGGCTGAGGCTGCAGAAAGGCTCCTCACGTGACTGTCAGCAGAAAACCTCAGTTCCTCAACATGTGGGTTTCTCCAAGGGCTGCTTGAGATTTCTTCCAACACACATGCTGACTGCCCGCCAGCATGTAATCAAAGAAAGAGAGGCTAAGACCGCCACACCCTTTCCACCCTGTCCCTTTTCCCACCTGGAGCCGGGCACCTGCTCCCTGCCCTGGTGGCCTTGGGCCCACGTTCCCATCCGAGCCCAGCCCAGCACCCCTGCAAGCACGTGCACGCCCTGCGCCCCTGGCACGCCCCCTCCCCACCGGGTGTCTGACAGCCGGACAGCCGGGATCTGCACAGCAAGTGAAATTCCCGTCGGATCGATAAAGCCGAAGCGCTGGCGGCGACGGGTCGATGGTTTTATCTGTCTCGGCCCCGCCGCGCCCGGCGCGCTGACAGTCGGACCGGCCGGCAAAGGCGTTCAAGGGCAGCCGCGCCCGCCCACCCGCAGCCCCCTCCCCGCGGCCGCAGCGCCCACCGGACTGCGGGCTGGACCCGCTCTCCAAGCCAAGGCCCTCATGATTTATCTAGAATTTTAATTGGAAAAAATTTGCGAATTAATTGATTTCAGGAACTTGCCAATTAACATTGTAATTGGGTGCGTGATAAATTCCCAAGGAGCTTGTCAGCTCCCTCCGGGCTGATGGACCACGCGGTGCGCAGGCGGGCAGGCAGAGGGTGCGGGGAGGCCCCCAGCCTTGGCTGCCCCCACCCATCCACCCACCCCCTGCTGACTCTTGAGAGGACAGAAGGAGGGAGGAGGAGGTTGGGGAAAGATGAGACTGGGACTTCTGAGATAACGCCCTATACCATGAGCATCCTGAACAGACGGGCCATTTCACAGATGGGGAAACTAAGTCCCACAGGAGAGCAAAGGTCAATGGCGCCTTCCCCATTCATGGCCTGTATAGTCAAAGCCTCCTTCCCGCTCCCTTCTGGCTCTTCTCCCTTTGTTCCCCTGCTAGCTGGTCCCCTTCCCTTATTGCCTTCCCCATCCCTTCCTCAGCCTAACCCACCTTGAGCCTGTGGGTGCTGCTGCCTGGGTGACTTGTAACAGTCCCCCCACATGCTTCTGCTTGAGAAACTTTCCTACTGGGCCTGTTTGCCTTGTGCTTCCCTCTGCCCAACAACCCAGAACAGATTCCAAGGGTTCAGGGACCTACCTATCAGCTTCTAAGCACAGTGTTTTCACAGACACTAAAACACACAGATGTGCTGCACCTCAGTTCCCACACACATACCCTGAAAGAACCACCTTCCCACAGATGAGCATTCTTGGGAACCGTGGACACTCCGTGGGTGGTGGATGCCCACCGAGGGGGCAGCCAGAGCTCTCACTTGCTCAACACTTACACTTTTGAAAACTACTCCCAGACCCCCTCATTCACCCTACCCTCTCCTGTCTTTTCCCTTCTCAGTCATGCATAGGGGTTCCCTGAGACCCCAGGACTTGCTACTTACAACAAAGGGATAAAGTTAGGTGAAGGACAGAGGAAGGAGGGCCTCCCATGCCGGAGAGAGCCTACATGTATGTACAGGAATGAGAATATTTATAAGATGAGCTGAAGGAGAATGGTTCCAGCGGTCAGGGTACAGCATGCAGAAGCAGGGAGGAGAGGAGGAGGCTGGGCAGGGTCCAAGGGACAGTTGATGAGGCCACCCTAGGGCAATGGTCATGGTAGTGGGATGCAGAAGGAAGAACCAAAGGATGTGAGAAACCCCAGCCTGGTGGAGCACACCTTTAATTCCAGCACTCAGGAGGTAGGCAGAAGAAGGAGAATCACTGTGAGTTCAAGGCCAGCCTGAGATTACGTAGTGAATTCCAGATCATCCTGGGCTAGAGTGAGACCCTACCTCGAAAAACAAAAATAAAACACACACACACACACACACACACAGGTAGAAGACTTAGCTTGGGTACTTACTAGGTGAAAGCTTTCTGACTGCTTGTATGATTGGGAGGGTGGTGGTGATAGAGAATCAAGTGTCCACAGGTAGGACAGGCAACAGGTCGGGGTCTGGGCAAGCGGATTGTAAGATGTCTCTGGGATGGTGATGATGTAGGAGCAGTATACCGAGGACTGGCAGGAACATAGATGAGGGCTGAAGACGGAAAGGCAGGTGGCAAGGGCTGGCTCCCAAATCTCTCTGTTGGCTCCCAGACAGAAGTTTCCACCAAAAGAGAAGCAGCAGCCTTAGATACGGAGTGCACAGAGCTGAAAATGGGGTTTGGATTGGTGGGTCCTGAGCTCAGAGATTTCCCTCCTCTGGGAGGTTTCTGGAGTCACTGCCAGAGCTGGCCTCCAGCCTGGGAAACCTGCCTTTTCTGGGCAATGCTTTAAAAGGGATGGGGGGGAAAAAAGCCAAAGGGAGACTGGGTAGCTCTGAAGGAGAGGCTGGGTATGGACATGGAAGTGCCTCCACCCCCACTTAAGCCTTATTTAAGGCCGGCCTCGGTGTTTGGTTGGGTAATGAACTAGATAAACAATTCCCCAAATAGATTAAAACGAAGTGTAACTTACAAAGGCGGCTGGTGATGATGGTTTATTCCCGGGCAGTGCACCATTTCTTTATTTCCAAGGATAATTCAGTGTAAATCACCTTAATTAAAAGTGTCAGCCCAGCCCATGAATATTGTACTTAGGAACGCGTTTCCTGGGTCCCAGTTATAATTTAAAACCCATGGATCACTAGGCAGCGAGTGACTGAGGATGGGAGGAAATCGTTGGGGGTGGGCTGTGGAAATAGGGAGGGATCAGGAAGCCATTGCAGATGGGCTGGGCAGGAATCTGGCTGCTCAGTAGCTCAGACCTCTCTTCTCCAAGGCAGGCCACTCATCAGGTCCCCGAGTCACTGAAAGACCAAGAAAATTTGAAGAGGAAAGGGTTGGTGGAAGAGAAGGAAGCTCAGAGCCAGGGAAGGAGTTGGGATCAGTCCTGTGCAAGGGAAGGGAAGAGCATTGCTAGGAAAAGATTCAGAAGGTGGGCTTGCCAAGTCAGAGGCTGGACATCCTGACCCCAAATGGCCCCATTCTACTCACCAACAGAGTAAATGGAGCCCTGGGTCAGTAAGACACTGCCCAGAGTTACATAGCAAGGCAAGAAAACTCAGCATTCTGCCCTGGAGCCTAAGTTCTTGCGTATGTTACACAGGCAGCGTGGGCAATTAAAAACCAGTACTGGGCTGGAGAGATGGCTCAGCAGTTAAGGCACTTGCCTGTAGTGCCTAAGGTCATGGGTTCAATTCCCCAGGTCCCACATATGACACACCTACAAGGTGGTGGCCCTGGTGTACTCTCTCTCTCTCTCTCTCTCTCTCTCTCTCTTTCTCTCTCTGTATCTCTCTGCTTGAAAATGAATAAATAAAATATTTTTTTAAAAAAGACCCTACCTCAAAAAACAAAAACAAATATTAAAAAAAAAACAGTACTTAAGGACTTAGATATGAATACACATCCCAAGCCCTCCAGGGCTTGTGTGACCACAGAGATGTGAAGTCAATTTTGTAAAGTTTTGGCAACAACTTCCTGAGATAACACATGCAAAGCCTGTCCCTGTCAAATACAGTGGGTGCATAATAATTGTGCATTCCTCCCTTTCCTGTTCTCATCTGATACGACTAGACAATATATCCCCGTCCAGGGTAAGGTTTGTCAAACACAGAGCACTCAGTAGATGCCTCACTGTGTAGGTAGAATGATGATGCTGGCACCTGTTTGCTAAGGGAATGAAAGGGTTAAGGAATGATGAAAGCCATGAACTTACAGTTGCTCCTCAGGAGCAGCTCACTTTCCCCTCTCAGTTTCCCCAATGCCTCTATCAAGGCTTGGCACAGACCGCTTGAACAAAATGTAATTGAACAGAACCTTCACTGGCTGTCCTTGCTAGTCTGTGACGTCCCTGCTGTGTGAACGGACTGCTAGACAGCTCTGTTTACACACTCAGCTCTTCCCTTGTCCTGCTATAGAGCCCGGTGGCTTCTGCACTGTGACGTGTGTGTGTGTGTGTGTGTGTGTGTGTCCATAAATGTCTATATCTGGGGTGTCAGTGCCTATATTGTCTAAATCTCTGCATGTGTTTGTGTGCATGAGTGGCTCTTCATCCAGTGGCTGTTGTGAATTTGTCTTTATGACCATGTCTCTGGGAATGACCCTGTGGCCCTGTACATCTGTATGCATGTCTGAGTCTCTGGGTGTGACTGCATGCATCTGTGTGCCTGTTGGCAGAGTGATAGTCTGCATATCTGCCTTAGACCAGGGCTTCCCATCCACAATAGTATTGACATTTTGAGTCCAATAATTCTGTTTGTGAGGATCTGTCTGAGATTCTGATGCTATAGGTTGTTTAATATCTTCTACCCACTAGATGTCACGAGCAGCCCCCCTTTCCTCACCAATATCACAACACAACATCAAAAATATCTCCTGGGAGCCGGGCGTGGTGGCGCACGCCTTTAATCCCAACACTCGGGAGGCAGAGGTAGGAGGATTGCCTTGAGTTCAAGGTCACCCTGAGACTATATAGTGAATTCCAGGTCAGCCTGGACTAGATGGAGACCCTACCTCAAAAAACCAAAAAAAAAAAAAAAATCTCCTGGGGCTTGGGATGTAGCTCAGTGGTAGAGCATTTACCTAACATGTGTGCTATATGTATTTACATAAAACCCCAGACATTGCCCAATGTCCCCTGGGCAGGCACACATCCCTCTTAACCATTGAGGGCCACTACATTAGCCATCTCTGCCTATGCTTTTGCTTGTATATTGGGTGTGTATGTGTCTAGTCCTAAGCACATCTGTGCCTAAGCACATCTGTGGAATGCTTACACTCAGTATGTACACACTCAGTAGGTCTGTATGTGCCCCATGTAGTCTGCCTTGGATATATGTCTGTGGGTGTGCTCCACATGTGTACCTTGTATGTGTGCATAGGGAGCCTATGGAAATGGGCTGTGTCTGCCTCTATGCATGTATCAGCAGCCCCTCTGTATGCATGTATTTCTGTGTGTGCATGCACAAGCACACGCAGGCATGTGCAAAAAATGTATGAGCACAGATGTGGCGAGCATAGTGGGGGCAGCCGGCAGGGAGGGACTGGAACAGGGATATTAATGTTTCTGAAGTGGATCTGATTTGATACGTCTTGTTCCATTGTCAGCATCTGTTTAGCAGGGATTTGTAATACTTTGTGGCTCTGGATCACTCATGCTTAGCACAGGATGTGGCCTTGCATACCAATTTTGTTATTAAACACAGTCCTCGCCTCCCCCACAGCCCATCCATCACCTCCCGCCCCGGCCCCCGCCTGCTCTGAGCTGCCCACCATATTTCAGGGCCCAGCTCCCGCCTGCCTGCCTGCCTGCCTCACCCGATGCTGGAGGGCCTGGGGCTGACAAATTGAATCAGGGGGAGATCATTCCTGGCCTAACACAGTTTGCAGCATGTTGGAGGGAAAATTGACAAGAGTCATGTCAACCTCATCACCCCAATCCCATAGGAGCTAAGAGCAGGCAGAAAACAGGGGGTGGACACATAGAATCCTCAGGGCTAATCCCAGGAGTCATGTAGAACTCCTTTCCCCAGGACCCATGGGAGGCTACTCTGCCTGGTGCCTGTGTCCCATCCCAGGGGTCAATGTGGTCCTTTGCCTCTGACAGAAGCTGAGCTAAGGTTCTAGGCCTAGGTCCTAGGCCGCTGGGGTGAATGCACTGGTGGAGCTTGGCTGAGCTGTCTGACTGTGTTGTGCTTTGCTGGGCCTTCTCTTTTGGGATTGTCTTGCTACTCTACCCTTGCTTGTGTGACCTGGTTAGCCACTGGAGTGATCACTCTGTTCTCTTCTTTCTTGGCAGCAAGAATTCACTTCTGAAAGATGCCATGGCTCCAGGCACCCCCAAGGTAGGTGACCAATTGTGTTTTTCCTCTTGCCCATAGTAACCTAGGCCTGTTGAGATATGGTTCTTCCTAAGAGAAAGGAGTTCTCCCTGGATTCCCCAACAGTTTCCAGGCTTTGGACATCAGCCTGATGTCTAGAGCTGCTCAGTGTGCTTGAGTGTGAGTGAGTGTGTGTGTGTGTGTGTGTGTGTGTGTGTAAAACAAGAGGATGCTGGGTCCATGTGAGAACACATTCTGCCTTGCTGAACAGAAACTATGAAAGAGAAACTTGAATGCCTCAGAGGGAGAAAGGGAAAGAAGAAATATCTAGCTGAAAGAAGGAGCTAGACTCTCCTTAGCCCATTGACATAATGTGTGCCAAGAACTCTCCATAAGAACCACAGAGCAGACAGAACTGTTTCCCCAAAGGTATGATTGATTTGGGGGGGGTGTAGACCTGGAGAGGAAGACTAAACCCTCACTTTGCTGAGTGTGCCACTCTTCTGCTTAAGGCTGCCCCCTTTCTCAGAAGTCCTCACCCTAATCCCCTAGTGTGTGTATGTTATGGGGAATGAGGAGTGGGTGTTGAAGCCTGGGGGATGGATACACTAGGTGAGAGAGAGAATACATGGGGAGATGAATGCTATGCCAAGAATAGACTCCCAGAGACCACTACATTTCCAGACAGGATAAAGTCCAGGAGGCCAGGAAGGAGACAGAAGAGAGACAGTCAAAAAGTTACGAGGGTCACAGGAAACCATGATATCCTAGGACCCAATGGAAAAGAAGTTTCAAAATGTGTGAGTGGCCAGCAATCCAATAGGGAAAGGCAGGTGAAGGGAACTATTACATTTGGACAGTTTAAAGTCACTGGTGACCTCTGAGACGGCAGTTTTAGAGAAAGGACCCACACTGACAATTATCACCTCCATAGTTTTGACCCAACCACCCTGCAGGCCTTAAAGGAGGAGGCCTTTAAGGAGGCAGGATTTGCATCTTCATTCAAGCCTTGCTCTGCTGTACCCAGATGGCATAGAAGAAGCAGAGAGTCCCAGCCCAGCCTTGGGTGGATGCAGGCCCTGGCCAAGGGCACTAAAGCCAGAAGGTGGGAGGAGCCAGGCAGCTATGGACTGCTGGAGGTTGGGAGCAACACAGGCCTTGCTTGGCCCAGACTGTAGCATTGAATGATGAGATAACTGAAGTTCATGACCAATCTTCTAGGCTGGCCATTAAAACCTGACACCTGAGCATGGCCGGCAAGGCTAGGAACTTGGATACTAAAATGACAAACCCTGGAAGACAATCTTTGCCCATATACACAGATCCCACAGGTCAGGATGTATATCCAGGAATTCTGCAACAGGAACACATTCCTGAAACCGCAGACGTGGGCAATGCTGATCACCAAGTGAGGTGCAAGGGACACTTTCAGACAGATGTATGTTTACACCCCCAAGGCAATAGTTTCTGGCCTGTCGGTGGCCTTGACCTCAGCTTTAGGGAAGCAGGTCATGAGAGAAGAGGCGGGAAGTAGAAGATTGAAGCAAGAGTCTGAGAGGACAGGGAAGGGGAGGAGGAGAAGGAGGAGAGGGCGAGGGGGCCTTAGACAAGATTGATGGCCTCGTTGCCATTAAGAAAAAAATTAGCCGGTGGCGGCTATCATATTAAAGGGTGAAGAAGCCGTGAATTATTTTCTTAAAGATCTTATCGCTTACAATGATAATTTTACCTTCCAAAAGGCCACTTTTAATGAGGCGAAGAGCCAGGCAAAAAGTCATGATTTAATGCCAGGATTTTTTTTTTTCAAAACACATTTTACTGCTTTTTGGTCCATGTTTAAAAAGCGCCAGTGACCTTTTTTTATTCCGCTTGCCCCAGGTGTAATGCTGAGGCCTCTCTGGGCTTCTAACTAGAGAGAATGAGAGAATTCAGAGGAGAGAAAGAAAGAAAGAGAGCTAGTTTCTTTTTTTCATTGTTGGGAGACCCATACATTGTTATCCCTCCCTGGGACCCCAGAAGGCCATTGCCTGACAACACTTCCTTTCTGGCCTGGGCTTCCGGGCCTGCCAATGGGCTTGGGAGAGTGAAGGTGAGCTCCAATTTCAGGCAACCCCATCACAGGCCCTTTGCAGCCTTCTCCCTCTCCAGCTTGTGGGCCATGAACATGGCAGGGAGCCCTGCCAGGCCACAGCTGCCCCTTCACTTCCCAGGGCCCTCACTTGAGGATGTGCAAAGTGGCCACCGCATGCGGGTCACATCCTAAGGCTCAGTCAGAGATGAAGGATAAATGGCTGCTCCATCTTTTCCAAATTGCTTTCTTTGGGCTGTCACTGGCGATTTGGCATGGTTTTCTATGCTGGGGAGGACTCCTAGGGAATTGTGTGCTTCCGGCTCAGAGCTGTGCAGGCTGGAGAAGGGGGAGGGGGTGTATGGATTGCTTTCAGGCCTCTGGGTCCCCTGTTTGCAGCTGAACAGACCTTGGCAAGAGCTGGCTCTCAGGCTAAACGTGCCATGTGGTATTTAGAATCGTGGTGCTCACACACACAATTTAACGCAGACAGTTTATTAATCTAAACTGCAGGCGTATGTAGACGAGGCCGTGCAGGATTGACATGGGGGGATTAGTTTTGCTGGGGTTTTGCTGGGGTCATCGCTGCAGCGCAGGCATAAATGGACCCCGTGTACATCCCTAGCTGCACGCTAGAAACTCATACATACTATTTAATTTACTGTCTCCATAGTGAGGCTGCCATCAGTTTGTATTAGGGGCAAGCAGGGTGGCAGGTCTGTGACTTTACCCCTGACCCTTCATGGGGGTCCCAGAGTGTGTCAGCTAGACAATCATGTCTAGTTCAGCCTACTGAGAGTGGGCCAGGAGCCCCTCCCGCTGATGTAGAAGTTAGCAGAAACGGGAGTCCAGCAGAGCAAGCCTGTAATCCCAGCACTTGGGTGGCTGAAGCAGGAGGATCACTGCGAGTTCACAAGCTCCCTAGGACTGAGACTAACTTTAGGGACCAACGACAGATCTCATGTGGCCGGGGCCATCTCTTCTTTTTCTTCTTCCAGTCCCTCCTGTTGTCTGCCTCCATCAAGAGAGAAGGAGAGTCTCCCACAGCATCACCTCACTCGTCTGCCACTGACGACCTGCACCACTCAGACAGATACCAGGTGAGAACAGTGTGGCAGATGGCCCCGGGTGAGAGCTTCAAGACTGTATATGGTGCTCATGCCTCCCTACCCGATGAGGCCAGAGCTGTTATTTTGGTTCCCTGGAAGCACCAAGGGCCCCCAAGTGAACTTGGAAGGCACAGGTGTCAGGAAGTAGAAAGATTTTAGGTTGAGATGCGAAGGTCCCCTGGACTTGGCTCAGATTCCATCCAGCAGCATCTTACAGGGTTTTGTTTTATAAGGAACTCAAAAACATAGCTCACACTCACCAAAGATTTCAGACTTCAAATGCAGGATACCTGGAGTGAATAAGCACTCAGTCCTGCAAAACCTTGGTAGCAGGCCCTCTGGATAAGAGAAAGAGGCAGACATTGTCTGTGGGTGTCTTAGGCAAACAGGAAGGGAATAGTCACACTGTCCTAAAAGACCAGAGCAAGCCGGCAATCTAGAGATAGCAGGGTAGCCATAGATGGGCTTTTTGTGAGGTTGGAAGGAGAAATAACTTCCTCTGGAAGCTTTCGTTTGAGGGGGTGCAGAGCCCTGCCTTTGGAAGCACTCTCAGATGGAACCACTCAGATGTCTAAATGGCAACAAGGCTTCCCAGGGAGCCCCAGAGTGAAAGGGAAAATAGTTCTGATGTGATGGGGAAAGGCAGAGCAGCAGGACCAGTAAGCTGGGTACACAGCCAGGGTCCCTCCTGGCACACATCAAACCTTGGTGGTAACGAAAGCACCCTTTCCTCCCAGCTGACACAGTTTGCAGAGTGGAGTGCCAAGTGTGGCTAAAGGCTGGGAACATGGCTCACTGAAAGAGCACTTGCCTAGCATGTGCAAGGCCCTGGCTTCAACCCCCAGCACTTCTCACTCCCCTCTCCCCCCACCCACCCAAGAGTAAGCTAGACACCAAACTCTGCCGCACCTTCTCTGAAAACCTTGTGTGAGATTCAAACTGCACAGTCCAAAATGCCAGCACTGGGTAGGGCTCAATATACTGACCCTGGTTTAAGAAAGACCACCCAGTCAGCTCCTGGGAGACACTGCCCTGATCCAGATCTCCCTGACCACATTCCTACCTTCAAAATGGGAGTTTCAACTGGGCGTGGTGGCGCACGCCTTTAATCCCAGTACTCTGGAGGCAGAGGTAGGAGGATCCCCATGAGTTCAAGGCCACCCTGAGACTACATAGTGAATTCCAGGTCAGCCTGGGCTAGAGTGAGACCCTACCTCAAAAAACCAATATATATATATATATATAAAATATAATTATAATTATATTATAAAATATATAATTATATAATTATAATATTATAAAATTATATAATTTATTTGAGAGAGAAAGAGAATGGCCATGCCAGGGCCTCCAGGCACTGCAAACGAACTCCAGACACATGTGCCCTCTTGTGAATCTGGCTTTACATGGGCACTGGGGAATTGAACTTGGGTCCTTCTGCATTTCAGGCAAGAGCCTTAACCGCTAAGCCATCTCTTCAGCCCATCTTTTTCTTTCTTTTTGAGAGAAGAATGGGCTCACCAGGGCCTCTATTTGCTGGAAACAAACTCCAGATGCATGCACCCCTTTTGCACATCTGGCTGTACATGGGTACTGGGGAATCAAACTCGGGTCCTTAAGTTTTGCAGGCTAGCACCTTAACCACTGAGAAATCTCTCCAGCTCTTTCTTTCTTTTAAAATGTTTTAATTTTTATCTATTTGCAAGGAGGAAAGAGAGAGAAAGAAAGGGAGAAGGGGCATGCCAGAGCCTCATGCCACTGTAAATGGCAACACCATTTAACCTTTAACCATTGAGCCATATCTCCAGCCCCTTTCTTTCTTTCTTTTTTTTTTTTTTTTTTTTTTTTTTTTTTTTTTTTTTTTTTTTTTTTTTTTTTTTTTTTTTTTTTTTTTTTTTTTTGTTTTTTTGTTTTGTTTTTTTCAAGGTAGGGTCTCGATCTAGTCTAGGCTGACCTGGAATTAACTGTGTAGTCTCAGGGTGGCCTTGAACTCAAGGCAATCCTCCTACCTCTGCCTCCAGAGTGCTTGGATTAAAGACGTGTGCAACCACACCTGGCTTTCTTTCTTTTTTAAAAAATATTTTGAGCCGGGCGTGGTGGCACACGCCTTTAATCCCAGCATTCGGGAGGCTGAGGTAGGAAGATCACCAGGGCTAGAGTGAGACCCTACCTCGAAAAACCAAAAATAAATAAATAAATAAATAAAAATATTTTAATTTATTTGAGAGGAAGAGAGGGAAGGAACATTGCTGCACCAGAGCTCCTACCCCTTCAAACGAACTCCAGACACATGCATCATTTTGTGCATCCAGCTTTATGTGGGTACTGGGGAATCAAACTCAGGCCATCAGGCTTTGTAAGCAAGTATCCTTAACTATGGAGCCATCTCCTCAGCCCATAGGGTGTTTCTTTTTTCATCTATGTGAGGAAAGCCTCTTGCCTAAAACAAGACACATCT